>JANHGL010006548.1:4971-24347 GCA_024611195.1 Ceyx melanurus
CACGCGCGCGGGGAGAAGGGGGGAGGGGGGGGCCCCCGCGACGCGGGGGTCCGCCCCCCCCCCCCCCCCCCCCCACCTTATTGTGCGAGAGGTTTTTTCTTCTCTTCCCCACACCTCCCTCCCTTCCACCTTCTCCCGCCCACAATTCTCCCTCTTTTGTTGATCTCTACTTTGTTAATTGAAGCTAGAACACTTCTCCTAAAAGAAAGGGGCTAAATTCATTGACCGCCCCGTGGATGAAATCCCCCCCAACAACTTGCAAAGCAGGGAGCTTAACTCCATGCTGAGATGGTCACGTTTCCTTTTAAACCTTCCCTAGCAAGAATTCTGCTTGGGACTGGCTTTTAGTTTTATTTTCTTTTAACTGCAAGAAAGATCAAGATTTGAAGCAGTGGGATGAAATTGAGCCTGAGCTCTTGTGGGGGGTGGGCTCTGGGGGTCTCCCCCCCCCCCCCGCTGGCTCTGGAGTTTTGTGGGTAGGGAAGGATGCTCCAGGACCACCAGCAACCCACGGGTCCCCACCGCCCCTCGGCGGGGGCCCGGGGGATTTACTGCCATTTGCATAGCAGGTGTTGGGTCCTGGGCTATTCTTCCTTAAGGGACTTTTAATACGGGATAAATTACTGGGTATTAGGAGGAGGCAGGCGACAAGAAAAGGGCTCATGGACTCTTCTCCCAGCCACAGAGGGGCTAAAGAAAAGGAAAAAAAAAAAATCAACAACCCAATGTATCAGCTCCTGGCTCAGCCTGGGGAGTTTGGGGTGAGTGGGGTTTAGGGGGGCTCCTCTCAACAACATCTGAAAATCAGGGTTGAACCCGGGAGCAGAGTAATCCCAGAGACAGTCCCACAATCACTGGCCTGAGGATTTTTGAGTCAGTAGGTCTGGTAAGAGAGTTGAAAATGTTAATCCCTGGTATAATCCCTTCCCTGGCATTGTACGGACAAGGGTCTCCCCCACAAGAGAATTGCCTCTTTCCTTCCCGGGGCCTCAGGGTGGGAGGGCAAAGCTGGGGAGAACCCCCCCCCCAACCCCCCCCAAGCACGTGAGCAGACACGTGTACCCCTGTGTGTGCCCACACACGTATGTGCACATGCTTGTGCAGTCGTGTGAACACGTGTGAACACAGCTCTGCTCACAGGGCTGCTGCCCCTGGCTCCTCTGTCCTAAGACCTGCAGTGGGAGCATCCAACAGGTCAGAGACTGGCCTGTGCTTTGGCAGTGCCTGGCTCTGCCCCTGGCTGAAGCCAGGTGGTTAATAACAGTAAAAATACCAATTTTTCCATATGTCTCTATGGGCACACTCAGAGGGAGGAGATTGGGTCACCACTGGTCCCTGCTGAGGATTTTCTAGCACACCTCAGTCACTGAGAGCACTCCAGAAAGCACAGAGAGGTGCTTTACAAGTGTGTAAGCAGTGAGTCAGTTTGAAATGCAGGTTTTGGTCGAGGGCAGGAAGGCTTTGCCTGTGGTTTTTGGTTTGGTTCTCTGCAAAGGGGTGTCAGAATAAACCCACCCAGATGCTGTTCTCTTTAAAGGAGGATGTACTATATATAAACACAGGCTCTCTGTAAGAAAAAGATTCTATCAGTGAGGAAGAAGCTGACATCTCAGTTTGGTTTTTACAAAGCAATTGAATGGACTCCGAAAGAGATGTGTGAGCAGGGACCTGCCAGCACCTGCAGTGCCTGGGCAGAGAGATGTTCTTGGCCCCTGCACCCTGACCCCCAGGGGTGCATCCTTCGGGGTGCTGGTGCCTCTGCCCTGGCCATGAGAGGGCCGAGGGTGACACCCCAAGGCTCAGAGCTGCAAACTCGGCCACGTCTCCTTGGCCTCCAGAAAAGCTCCAGTGAATGGGGTATTGAGAAATGGAATTATTATGGAATATGACTTCTAGAAAATATCCAAGTGAAACATCTGGTGGCTGCTAAATTTAGATGCTTCAGTGAAAAGATACTCAGATGGCACCAACTGTTTTTAAATAACCTTTTTTGTTTGATTTTGTTTGGTTTTAATTTTTTCTTTTTTCTTTTTTTTTTTTTTTCCTGCGCCAGCACAGCTTTTTGAAGGATGCCCTACTGTTTTTCAAGCAATTTTCCTTCCACTTAGCTGAAAGCAAATGGTAAATAACTTGGAGATCTGCTCTGATTCTTGGAATTTAAAGGACTACTTTGCACTGACTTAAACGGTCCCTGGCTGCCCATTTAACTGGGTTGATTTGCAGTTCATTACTGCAGCATTATGTGTGCAATATATCTTTTCATGTTCCCATTCTCTGGGGACAAAAAACAGGGTATAAACATCTCAGATTGTAGCCTGACTCACCCTGCTGTTAGTGTGAGTGGCTGCAGTGGAGGTGAGGGCCTCAGTTTGCTCCTTATCTCACTGACAGCCCAGGATCATCCCTTTCAGGATCTCTTGGCATCTCCAGGTAGAAAAATAAAAGGAAAAAAATCAAACTACAAGTGTAACAAGCCCTTGAAAACCCCCAGGCAGCATATGGGGCCAAAGTGCTGGGTTTACTGGAACTACTACCTAACCATGCTGGGACCAGTATCTAACCATGCAGCTGAACTGGGAAGGAGAAATTCTGCAGGAGACACCCCAGGTCCTTTATCCCTGGAACAGGGTTGGGGAGGGGTGGGGTAGGCAGGTAAGGCTGACCTACAGTTAGGTGGCAAGAATAGTTTTCAAGGTATAGATTTGCCTTATATTTCTATTTTCTGAACGTATTTCTACTGTGGTAGCTTTAAGTGTAATAATATACATTGTAGAATGGCTTGGGAAAAAAAAGCTAAATAAAAAGCTAAATAAATACAACATATTAGTACTAGCAGGCAGGGAATTAGGAGCAGCATGATTAAGGGAAAGCAAATATTGTCCTAGGTGAGTTGGTGGTTTTTTTTTCCATGGGGCTGTACCTAATTCCATAGTTAACGAGCTCCTCTGACCCCAGGGCTGGGCCAAGAGGGGAGGCAGGTTGGGTTGATTTGCTTCTGCTGAGCCTCTGCTGGGGGATGCCACTTTGTTTTCCAATTTAAGCAGATATTAAATGGCAATAAATTCCACGTTCACAGATTAATAGTAAAATAAGTGCAATTGCTAATTGAGTGCACTGTTTCAGACTACAGCATCCCTTGGTTTTACCCTCACTCAAAACCCAGTCTTGGCTTTATTTTCACCTCAGTTTTAATGCACTGCAGGTCTGGAGCCTTTCCATTCACTCTGGGGGGAATTAGGGCTCATTTCTCTCCACTTCTCCCGAGCAGCTGTTGGAGTTCAGCAGAGCTCAGAGCCTCTTACCCTGCTGTGCAAACAGAGGAGGGAGCTGCAACAAACCATCATCCCCAAATCACTCTTTATTACTCGTCTCTTGTATATACAGATGGCTCCTATCCCAAAGAAAAATTAATTACTTTTTTTTTTCCCCCCAGAAACAAATAGGGAATGATTTGTGTTGGAGAGTTTTCAGTGGTTGGTGTTAAATTTACCTTCACTGACCCTGTGATGACCTGGCATCTCCACCCTACCTATTACAATCCAGGTGCTGCCAATCTCCCTCTTCTCGAACTCCACCCACAGTTGGCGGCAGAAGAGGGATAAAAAAAAACCCCAGCCCGCCTTTTCTGGCTTGTAACGGGGGGAAATAACCACAAGATGTCAACATTTACCAAGCTGCAGCTCGGATGCTGCTCTGCTCGCCCAGCAGCAGCCGTGCTGGGCAGCCCTGCGAGGAGGCTCTGCTGGAAAACCCGGGACCTGCCGCAGGTAAGCGGGGAAAATTTCCCCCAGAACGCAGATAATCGATGGTTTGACCGCCAGGCTTTGCTTTGTGGCCGTTGGGTTGTTTCTGTTTGAGTTCCTTGGTTGTTTTCTCGCTGTGAGCTGGAGCCAAGTTCAGCCTTCTCGGTGCAATTTGCAGGAGAGGGAGTGGGAATTGCTGCACAGAGTGGTACCCACCAGTGATAAGGTCAAAGATGGGTGAGGTAAAAGGTGTGTGATCAATTCCAGGTGATGTTTGTGTGGATATAAATAACGTTTCTGTGCATATAAATATATTGTGTGTGAACAGTGCTTATAAACATGTATGGAAGTTATTACAGTTAAGGCTGTAATTCCTCTTAAACCAGTCACTGGCATTCAGTCAGCTCTTTGGATTAGCAAGATACAGGCAACGTGGAGCTGAAGCTCTAGGAGAGCAGGAAAGAGATGGGTTTTCCCAAACCACATCTTTCCATTTTTGTTTCAGCTCCAGGTTTCAGAGCTCGCTGCTTTCCAGCTTCTGCCATCAACTTTTGCAATAAAAGCCACTAAATCCCTGAGCAAAACCCTTCTGGGCACACAAGGCCAGCAGGACCAGCAAGGGGGGCTGGGCTGGGACCCTCCATGCTTGTCCTAGGGTCTAAGCCAAGCACCTGAGGTCAGATCAAGTTCCTCTGCTCAGTGCTTTCTGGTTTCTGTGCTGGTTTTGTCCTCCTCCACCTCATCCTTTCCCCCCCCCCCCCTTGCTGATTATAGGAGAATAACTCCCAGGTGTGAAATGCTCCAGAAGTTGTTGGTTTGGTTTGGGTTTTTTTTCCTCTTAAAGTTATATTTGACCCATTCCCTGTGTAGATCAGCATTTCCAGGTGTCCTTACCCAGTATGTTGCCCAGTTGCTAAGTTAAAGTGGTGGGATTTTTCCTGCTGGGCAACACCAAACCCCCTCAGCTTCCTCCCAGGTGCTCTTTGGGGGTTCAGCCCGTGGTGCATGGTCCTGCTCTCAGCTTTGGGTGCCCTTAGAGCAGTTGCTTTCTGCAAAAAGAGTGCATTCAGATTCCCATGTGGCCCTAAGGATGATTATTTTTATCCTCTTTTTTTTCACCTGTAGCATCCCAGATCCCAGGCAGGCTGAGCTGAGTGCAGCAGCTGTGGGAACTGGTGGGAACTGGTGGACTGGTGGGTGATTTGCTGCTGGTTATGATGATGAGGAACTGGATTTCTCTGGTAGAACTGCCAGGGTTGGTGCACAAAGTGGAGAGGGAGCACCCTGCCAGTCAGCCCCAGTTTGCACTGGAGAGGTAGCACTTGGCAGATTGGCTCTTGCTGGGGAGGAGTGGTGCTTGACTGGGAGTTACTGCTCCAAGGAGGGAGCTGAGGAGCTCTGGGATGATTTTTTTTCTGCAAAGAAGGGGTAGTTCCTCTAGGCTAAGGAAACATGTGAATGGTGCAATTATGGAGTAGAAATGAAGTATTTTTATGCAACACAACGGAATGGGCAGTAATGAGGCAAAAATGCTGAGAGCTCAAAACCAAAGACATTTCTTCTGGGATTAAAAGAGCTCAAAATTGCCAAAAGCTCCTGGAAGAAGCTGGGAGGGGGGAAGCCTGTTGTAACATTTCTTCTCCTTTAATAAACTTCTTTTGCTGGGAGTCCTGAGTGTTCAGATGTAGCACACTTAGTGCCTAGTAACCCAACAAAGCTTCGATTGGTGGCTCTGCAGAAAGTTTTTTTTTCTTCTCCTTTGCAGGTTTCAAACCATGAAAAGCCACAGAGATCAGTTGCTTCCGAATCCTTAATTAAACACAACAAAGAAGGGCAATTAGAGCTGGGGTTTTGCTTCTGTCATCCAGCAAATCTTGCAAAGCTCAGAACGCTTTTCTTGTTCCGAGATTTATGATGGGAATAAATCATAATTATTCCTGTAATTATCAGCATTAAGTGAACACCAGCAGGATGATTTTTTTTGTTTTTCTTTTTTGTCTTTGGGGAAGGTTCTGAAACGCATCCAAGAGGAATTCACTAACCTCTTTTGTTGTGCAGGAAGGGAAACAACACGGGTGTGGTGATTTTCTCAGGCTTTGGCTGCCTGCCTCCCTGTCACTTCATTCCTCCCTCCCAGCTCCCGTGTGCCCACACGCAGCAGAGCAGCTCCTGTCGGGCTGGGTGCCCTCCTCTCATCAAAAGATGAGAAGAAGAAAAACCCAAGAGTGTTTGAGGGTCAGCAAAAGAGCAAAAACACAACCTGCCAGTGCTCAGAAAAGAAATGCTGCTGTGTGTTTCACAGCTACAAAATGTTTCCTCCAGGGATCTTGGCTTTGGTGTGATGGTTGGATGGAGCTGTGCTGGTACCTGGCAAGAGGGAGCAAGTTCTTCAGGTATTAAGTTGATGGGATTCACGTGAGATTTATATTTTATTTATTTTAGGGTGTTTTTTTTTGCTGCTGGGAATTTGATCCTGCCTGTGGTTGGGATACAAATGCAACACGTTGGGGATCTGAGCATCCCTTGGGCATCCTACGGGGATCTGAGCTCACTTGGCTGCTGGTGGCAGGAATGCATCAGTTGAACCTCTTCTGGCAGAGCTGGGACGAGCATTCCTGCTGTCAGCAGTGCAGTGAGCAGGCTGCAGATGTTTTAGACCGCAGGAGGCTGTCGAGATGTCCCCAGGCTGGCTGAGAAGGTTTGTGGTCGCCGCTAGATGTCCTTTCAGCCCTGCTTTCCCCCGCTGCTCCTTCTGGGCTGGGAGCTGCTGGCCATGGCCCAAGAGCTGCTGGCCACCGAAGGGCTGCAGGGCTGATGAGAGCAAGAAACGGGGCTGAGCTGTGAGCTGCTGGGGCCTCCCAAACATCCCTTTGATCTCGCACAGCTTTGTCTTGGCTGGTGCTGCCTGAGAGGGATGAGGATGCTTTGGAAAGCACCCAAACCTCAACGGTCTGGATGCGTGCTGGGTTTTCAATACCTCTTGCATGAATCAGGGGCTGTTACTACATCACTGCCTGGGCAGGGCCACTGCTGAGTAGAGCTGCTGGTGCAAGGAGGTGAAAACACCAATGACACTGTCTCAGTTTCACAGGGAATATGATGACCAGTGGTAGCCTGATTTTTTTTTTGGGGGGCAGGTTTTTAGCTTTTTCTCTAGGCAGTGGAAGCACAAATACCTTTGTGGGTGTGGGTCCTAGAGATGGAGGGTCAGTCATTCCAGGTATAAAGCACAACTAAGAGTGGTGTGGGATTTTCCAAGCTTCCTGGATGCCCAGAATTCAGCAGCAATGAAGATTTCTGTGAGGTGTTGATATCTACAAGCACCAAAAAAAAATAAAAAATCCCTGTCAGCATCTGGAGCTCTGCTTGCAAATGCAGCTGCTGCTCCTCGGGCAGTGGCAATCCCAGTTGCTGTTCTGGGGTGGGTTATGTCAGGTAAAGGAATTAAAGGAAATCTGCTTTGGGGTATTTAGCCAGAAATGTGAGCTGGTTTACAAGGGTATCTGGGAGCTCACAGCAACCTTTTGAGGTAAACTGAGCACGTTCCAGGAAGCACTTGGCTCTTGGCTGTGTAGGATCAGAGGGTAATCAGTGAGTAACAGACACATAGAGTTTCTGATGGAGTAAACAGTTGGTGTAAACCTCAAAAATACTCCTGTTTGGATTTGGCATTGTGTGTATCCCAACCCATTGGAGGGAACGGGCTGACCAATTCCCAGCACAAGTGCAGGGAAGAGCTACAGTGTCAGCACTGAGAGCTGCCCTGGCATGGAGTCAGGCTGGGCAGTGCCTGCAAAGAGGGCTGCCTGCCCTTCTGCATCTGAAGCACAAGCTTTGCCAGCAGCCAAAACCAGCTTTTCCCTTTTCCAAAGGTACTGAGCAACTTGAAATAAGTGGGGTCTTCAGGTGCTGTGCACATCTGGATTTAGGTATCTTAATTTTTGGAAGCTGACTTTGGAGGAAAAATACCCCCAGTGTGACTGTTTCACTCGAGCTGATGGGAAGTGTTTTGGCAGTACAGGCTCTGTCTGGGCTTAGATAAAACCCATTAAGTGACATCAGGTTTTGTGGGAGGTCCTTCACCCTTGGACAGGCCCAGCTCCCCAGCTGTGGAGCTCAGTGGGATGGCAAGTCCTGGGTGGCTTTTTATTCCCATTTGTTCCCATTCTCTACCAGTGTGGATCCAGAAGGGACCCAGCTCTGTTTCATTAGCCCAGAGAGCATTTGTGTTGCTGTGACACTGCCTTCACCTGCCCACCTAGTGCTTGGGGGGTCCCTGGTGCAAACCCCAAGGCCCCTCTGATGACTCCACTGTGGAGCCCCACGTTTGCTCCCCCAGCCCTGCTGAAACTGTCAGTGCAGGGCCAGCTCTCCCACCACATGGACGTGCTCAGGAAGGGTCCCTGGGTGTGTAGCACTCTGGGGTGGCCTCGTGCCTTGATTTAGGGAGCCTGGGGGGGAGCTGGGGCACAGCAGGCAGCTGCACCCACCGACAGCACCGTGCTGTCTCGTGCAGCTATTGCTGCTTAATAAACTCCTCTGGCTGGCCCTGACCTCAGCCACATATGAACAAGTGAAAGGCAAGTGGTGAAAGGATCTGTATAACATTACTAATCCCACGTAGAGCTCTCCCTGAAAAGCCAAGGCAGCTCTCCCTGCTATTGTGTCCTTTCCCTGCAGCTGCTCGGTTCACCCTCCTGCTTTTATTACAATCAAACCTGATAGTGCTGTTTCTGGGGATGTGGATGCCCAGTGCTCCAGGGAGGGATGGAGTTGGGTGTGCATAAGCCATGGAGGTCTTGGTGCTCCATCTGTGTGCTCCTGGCTGCAGTGTGCTGGGGAGTAGCTTTGCAGGCTGGATGGGGGGGGGAACCAGTTGCCCACCGCCCTCCTCAGAGGTTCTGTGAGGGGTTTGTACCCTTGTGAGGTAGCATCAGTGCTCGTGGGGTCTGCTGGTGCTGCTCCTGCACCCCAGCATGGAGCAGGGCTCTTGACCTCATGGGGAGGTCAGTCAGTAACTGGTGTGAGCTCAGACTGTGCTTCAGAGGCTTAATTTTTTGGTCTGAAAGCATGAATTGTATGGTCTGTGTGTTGGGGAGGGTGGACTGAATTCTCTACTGGGGCAAACAAAAGCAAACCCAAAGGCTGCTGCCAAATCTAGGTGGAGGAGGTACCTGTCTGTATCTCTTTCAGTGTTCCAGCAGAGATGTGTCAGTCTGAAGGGAAATGGTTCATGTTTTGTGTGTGGAGCTCACCTCCTGACACTATTTCCCTTTACAACTGCAGAACCAGGGGCAGCAAGGGATGCTCCTCCTGGGTCTGGGAATATAACAAACCCCTCTGGAGTTGCAGCTTCACAGGCTTGGGAAAAGCAGCCCGGTCAGGTTTGCTTCTGGCTTTTTTTCCTCTGTTTGTTTCTCTCTTCATGGTTTCAACCCCCATTTCCAAGAGTTGTTTTGTTGGAAGCACAGATTTCAGGTTAAAAGGAACACAGGTCAAAACAAACAGATTTACTTTACCATTCTAACAAGTGTGTGGGGAATAGAATATTACTTTTTTTTTCCTCTGTGCCCAGTGTTTTCTGGTGCCTTGGGTCTGGCAGGCAAAGCCAGAGCTAAGAGTCATTGGTACTGGCAATGGATGCCCTGTGAGGTGTGAGTCACTGGGCACTGCACTGGGGCACCTGGAGCTGTGGGCAGCATTCCCAACGGGGCCTCTTGTGCAACACTGGCAATTCTTTCCCAGCAAATACCCTGCCCAGTAGTCCCTAAATAAGCAGAAACCTTTTCTTGAAGTCTGGAGTGTTGAAATCCAGTCTCCTGAAGGAAAAAAACTACTGGTTTTGTTAAAATGTGCCTCGGGAAAGGCTGAGGGGTGGCTTGGCTGGCCCATGGGTGTGGGTTTGCCTGGAAATTGAGTTCAGATGCTCAGCCTGAGGCAGGGCCTTGTGGTTGAGATCCCCAGAGGCTGAATTTCTTCAATACTTTGGGATCTTTGTCAAGCTTTTGACTAATTGGCA
Organism: Ceyx melanurus; assembly: GCA_024611195.1. Taxonomy (NCBI): domain Eukaryota; kingdom Metazoa; phylum Chordata; class Aves; order Coraciiformes; family Alcedinidae; genus Ceyx; species Ceyx melanurus. The sequence continues at coordinate 14,734 of JANHGL010006548.1, forward strand.
TCTGAAGCTCGTAGCTCCATCCTTGTGCAGAAGAGGAAAATGCTTTGAAATCCAACAGCTCTGCCAGGAGATTGTCACAGCAGAAAAAATATAGTTGTGTGTGCATATATATATATTTTTCCTTCTTCTGTCTGAACTGGAGGAAAGCCTGGAGGTCAGGAATTGCCTTGTGACAAGGTGTCTGTCCCAGGGATTGTGCTCATCTCAGCAGGAGCTCTGAGGCTTTTGCAGAGTTTGGGGCTGTTTGGGAACACTGGGAGAGTTTAATTCCTTTAGACTTTCTGGATTTAGTCTTATCCATGGCTTTCTTTTTTATCTGGGGAGCAGTAGGAGTCTTGTTGGGTGAAAAGTTTCTCCCTTTGGGTGATGGCAGAAACGACAGTTTTATTTTCTTTGTTATTTTACAACCTCCCCTCATCTGAGACCTTGACTAAATCTCTGTATTTTACCTGGTTTTACATGGATCTGGAGTTGATTTACAGTTATCTACCCTTACCCTAGACTAATAACTATAGGTGCATGGCACAGCCCTTCTTTATGGAACAAAACCCATCAATGTTTGGGTAAATTCCAGATCTTATGAGTAAGGGAAATAAATTGAACTGGAATAACATCTGATTCCAGTGTTTCCAAGGTGCAGTATCTCTAAATCAGTTTATATGATTCAGTGTCTTTCCATCAAAACAATTCACCCACCTAAAAAAAAAGTTATTAAAGTAGCTGGAGTTCCCTGACAGCTTCAAGTTTAAGAGCAATCATCAGCTTTTTTTTTTTTAAATATATTTTTTTATTACTTTTTTCATTTGTCTTAGAAAGAAATATGAAATCTGCATGCAACCTTCTAAGTATTTCAACCATTTAAATAGCATATGATAATTTAGCAGTACAGTACATTATACAGAAAGAGAATATAGGGAGACTTCCTATAGGATATTTACAAAGGAAAAGGTAGTTTTGTTATTTTTAAAAAGAGGAATGCACTGCTTAACATTGAAGTATTACATTCAAAATAATGAATATGTTGTATCGTGACTAAAACATATATAGGTATTTATATGTTTGCCCTATTTCTCATAAAAAGGTACCTTTTAAAGGCTTTTTTTTTTCCTTGTTGTTACTACAAATCCAGGAAATCATTCGGTGCTGAAGCCACAAACTTTCTGTGAGAACTTTGGGTGGAAAAAGACACCAACCAAAAAAAAAACCCAAACCAAAACGTTTTCTTTAGTAACAGAAATGACCTAGAAATGGTTTCTAATGCCTGAAAAGTTAATGGCAGGTGAGATCCACTTCACCTTGCAGCAAGACCTCGAGGCCAGTAAGGAATTGGTGCACAAGTGATGTTCACACTCGTGTGATGCTAACTAACTGAGGGACCTGGCTGCAGTTGCAGCCACCACCTTTCAGTGGCACCTTCCCAGCAAACTTCTCTTTGGTCCCTGCTTTGCCTGGCCAAGGTGGAGACTGCAAAGGTGAGAGAACAACCACAGCACTGAAGCTTTCCTGCTGTGCAAGGCTGAGGGACACACTGGCTAACCCCTCTCCAAACGTTACTGTTTGGCTAATGAGCTTATAAAGCTCGATTGCAATCATAGTGAAGTATGAATGAACAGCAATAAAAAAAACACCCCAACCAAACCAACCCCAAAACGAAACCAAACAAGCAAAACCCCAACCCCCCCCTTCTTGAAAATGCAAAGCACGAGTTGCCTCAATCTCAGGACAGAGCAGACAGGTGTGAAATCTGAAGTGCAACAGATGCTTGTGACATCTGGGAGCCTTTTGCACGCGGCTATAAAATGTAAAAACTGACCCTTGGTAAAAAGTGCTTTATAATAATAATAATAATAATATAGAATTTGTGTCTTATGTCTGGGAGTGAGAAATCATCTTCTGCAGAGCTCGGTCCTACGCCAGCCAAGGGAGTCCACTCCGTTCCTCACGCTGCTTCCTTTTATTCCTCATAAACCCTGCAGAGAAGGAAAGCCAAGAGCAGGATGTTTAAACTAGGAATGAAGTGATTCCCTTCCAAATAATAATAATAATATTAATAACCCCCCACAAACAACAACAAAAATACAGAAACCAGTTTTTTTTAGCCTTTGCTTAAGTAAATTGGCAAGTGAGTTATTGATGTCTGGGGTCACTGTTGTTTTTTTTTTCTCCATAAGGGCTGGGCTTTGACTCTGCCACATGTTGCAGGCACACAGGGAATGATGTGCTCTGCCACAGTTATCAGGATATTTGAGATGAAGGGATGCCAGGAACTGTGTGTAGATAATAAATTCACAATACCTGTGAAATCTGGAATAATATTGGACTCTACATTATTTTTTTTTTTTCTAAGTTGTGTCCTCTGATAAGATTCCTTGTCAGGTTTTTTTCTGCTGTAAACTAGCTATGCAGCTGCTTTAGGGGAAAGCTGTCCTCTGTGGCAAGGGGAAAACTGGGGGCAGTGCTGTTCTGAGGAAGAGATTGATGTTTACACTGCTTTGGCCTTTAAATTCCCTGGACTTTCCTGGGCAGCAGTGCAGTGGGTTTGGTACAGCTGGCACCGACAAGTTTTTTGTTACGAGGACTTGGTTTAAATCAGGCTCTCTGTCTGAAATATTCACTCCATGCTGCTTCAGCTGCATGAGCCTTGGCTGCCCTACTTGCCTGGGGAGCAGTGCTGGGGACCTGCTGGGTCTGGAGCAGGGGTGACGTGTCCCAGCGGAGCCATGCCAGCGCCGGGCAAGGCAGAGCAGGGTGGAACAACAAGGGCTGTGCTGCATCCATTCTGCACACCCCAGGCTGGCAGCCAGAGCCATGGGGATGCTGGGCACACCAGCCTTCCCTCCCTGGCAGCTAAGTTGCTCTCCCTGGCTGGACTGCAGAAGAGGCTCAAGGTGACAGGGTGATCTGCAGAGACCTGGTCCTCACAGCTTTCCACAGGACTCATCTCTCATCCCACCCTGCATGTTTCCTGGGTGCTCAACCCTGAGGCTGAGCATCCTTCATCATCCCAATGACCACCTTATTAAAATAAAAACCAGGGCAAGGGTGTAACCACGTGGGTAGGCAACAGCCAGGGCTTCCCTGAGTGCTCTGTGTGTGGAGCTCAGGAGAGCTGGCCAGGGACCCACCACCCACTGCTGCTCCCAGTGCTGTGGCATTGCCCAAGCTACTGGGTGCTGTGTGGCTGTGCTGGAGTTCACCAGCACCCTTGGACCTGCTGAGAGGTGGGGCTTGCTGCCTGCTGGCCTTGCTAGAGCTTGGTTTTGAGGAGCAAATGTCCCATCACTTGAGAAGGAGAAGGCTTTGGTGGGTTCCAGTGTGTGTGGAGGCTCTTGACTGCAGCTGGAGAGGTGGTGGGAGCTGGGCAGCTCTCTAACTACAGACAGGGGCATCACCGTGACCATCAGGAATTTGTTTCTTGCTTTCATCTATGGCTTGCCAGAAAAAAAACCCCAACAATATTCCCCTTTGTAAGGGAAAAGGTGGCAGAGCATCTTACCAATTTGCTACTTGTTTTCTGGGAATGACAGGGCAAAGATCTGTTATCAAATACTGATGATTTTGTGGTTGTGTGACTCTTCCCTGCTCTGCTGACTGCTTTCCTTGTGACCGTGTCAAAATAATTCAGCATTTTATCTTGGCTTTTTACCCATAGAAGTGAGTGCATGCAAATAACTGAGAACATCAGCTGATGAATTAATGAGCAGAAAATAATGACTATTTCTAGCCAGAACAGCCTGAAATTAGGAGCGAGCACTGCACGTGGCAGCAAAGAAATAACATCCAGAATATCCATTTATAGCCAATACATCCTCTGTGCTGGATCAAGCAGTGTGTGTTTCCTTGGGCTCCGATTTGCCACTGAAAGATGGTTTTTTTCCCCTTTCCATGCAGCAAATCCTTCCTTACCTGCCTTTCTCTTTCCATACTCGGTACCACTTGAGCAGCCTGACGGTGTTCTGGCGCTTGGGGTTTAAGCAGTGCTGCTGCTCCCCTCTCACCCGTGTCCACAGGGTCACACTGCAAGGCAAGGGAACACAGTTAGGGGGGTCCTGGGATGCCCCCATTCCCTGCTCCCACTCCAGGGGAAATCCCTCAGTGGGTGAGCAGTGGAAGGGTTTTCATGCCCTGTGTGTTGGGGCAGCTATTTGAGTTGGTTGTAACACGGGAGGAGGTTTCTGGCTGTTGGCAGTTGGGTTGTACCAAAGATTTGCCTGCTGCTTTTAGCCACTGGGCTTGCTCTGCCTGTCAGAGGTGGTGTTTTGAGCTTAAAAGTTGATTTAATGAGTGCTCATTCTGGCAACCAGCAGCTCTTTGCATGAGGAGGTGGTTCCCTTACTCTTGCTGTACCTCAGAGGAAAGACCAGCCCTGCTTCATTCAGTATTTTTCTTGAGTTTCTAATTCCCAATATTTAAATACTTGCCCATGTGCTCAGCAGGCTGGCTCTGAGCCCCAGTCCTGGAGCTGTTCCTGCTCTCCTTGCCTACACCAGCAGCTCCGTGTCCCCTTAGTGGCAGGACAAAGCACCTTGGGAGGCAAAACAGCAAAAAACTTCCAGTTGTTTTAGGTTTCCTCCTGGAGGGCTTAGTGAAGCTGCCACCAGTTGGTCTGTCACAACTGAGGTGACACAAGAGGTCTGGAGCTGCTTCCCAAGAGGATGGCTTTCCAGAAATGTCAAGAGTTCTCAATATTCAAAACCAAGCAGGTTTTTTAATCACAAAATTAACAGTAAAACCAGAAAAAAAGACCAAACAACAAATCCCCCAAACAAGACAAAAAACTAGAAACAAACAAAAACCACCCCAAAAAAACCACAAAGCCACCATTTTAATTGTCATTACTGATTTTCTGGCAGTACTACCCCTAACAGGGAAACATGGTTTTCAGTTGAACTGACCCACTCTAATGGCATTATCTAAATGCTGCTAGAGATGTAAAATAATGGCAAGAAAACCAGAAAGAACTGTGCATAAAGATGGGCTTCTTCTGTGGTTTGCTTCAGAAAGGAGCTGCTTATCTTCTAAGGCAAGAAAAAGTCCCTGCCAGACTTTCCCAGCTCCCCCACCCTGTGCAGAGTGGATGTGCCTGAGGAAGGGAGATGCTGCTGGTTGCAAAAGCTCTCACTGTGTTTCCCATTTCAGGGGGATAAAAGGTGTTCAGAGAGTTCTTCCTGTTCAATTGACCTCCTTCCCCACTCCCCTTTCTGCTCCACCTCAGGCAGGTGTGAGGTAACAGTCACAGAAAGCTCAGGTGTCATTTTCTGTTGTTTCCCAGGGCCTCTGGGAGCCTCTGCAGGCATTTTAGCTAAAAATCTATGGAGTAATTCTGCTCTAAGGATGTTCTCAGACAACTCCCCTGTAGATCAGTGTTTCTGCAAGACAGGGAGTTTTCCTGTAGCTTTGAATGGGTGAGAAACCAAACCATCACTGAAGACACAAGGCGTGGAAGTTTTAAGCTTCTCAAGGCTGGTGCAAAGTTTCTTGATGCCAGACCTTGGCTTGGGTTTCTCTTCTGCCAGCTCAAAAAGTATTTCCAAAAAGTGATGGACGAGTTGAAGAGAGGAGCAGCAGAACTGCTGAAAAGCAGCAAGCCTTAGATCTGCACCAGGAGCAGGGTGAAGGACAATTGTGCATGTACTGGAGCCTGAGGAGGAAGAGATGCAGGGTTTGCTTCTCAGCTGAACTGGGTCCTGCCTCAGACTGAGCTGTGTTGCTTTGCCATCAGATGCAGGTTTTCTGCTTTGCTGGAGGCTGGACAGCAGAGATTATGTTCCCAAGGCAGCCCTGGGATTCCCTGCAGTGGGCATGGTGTTGGGTGGTAGCATTTTTGGGCACCCTGAGCTGCCCTGCCCCTGCCCTGTAGGAGCTGGTACCCTGGGTGAGGAGTTGACTGGATGGGCTGTGAGAAGAGGTTGAAAGTGATGGAAAAAGGGGCTGAAGAACCAGAACTTTAACTTCCAGTGGGCTTTTGGGTGTGAGCTCACTGCAGGGGTGTGTGCTGAGCTGTCCCTTAGCTGCTGGAGCCTTCATCCACAATCCCTGTGCCAAAGTCCTCCCCAGTATGTCCATACCTCCAGGGCTGAGCACCCTCAGGTCAGTCTGTGATCCCCTCCAGCACCTCATAGCCCCACACATCTTATTTGCAGGGATAGTGGGGCTGATTCTCTGCCTACAACCACCCTGTCCCCACGTGGGTCCTTGCTCTGGTCCTTTCATGCCAGGCTGGTGCAGGGACTGCCATTCACCTCACCTGCCCCTTCAGAAATGCTCCCAGTGGGGTCTGTTTCCCACCAGCCCTTCTCACCCTGCCACATTCTGCCTCCCACTTTGGGATGGGGCAGTAAGTGAAAGGAGGTTGGATCCTTTCAGGTAGAAAGAGTTAAACCTCCTTCCTATTTTCTGCTGCTTTCCCTCGTGCTGGGAGACAGATACACACAGTTAATTGCTGGGAGATGGATGATGAATCTTGATGAGGTTTGAATGTATTGACTGTCTCTTACCCTGTTCCACAGCTCTGCTGGGAGGGCTACACCTAAAGACAAATTCCTTCCTAAACTGTACCCCCCATACCTGCTACTTCTCTGCCAAACATCATTTATATCATCTTTCTGCTGTATGAAAAGCTACAAGAGCTTTGGAAGAGAGCAAGGTGGGGACCCAGTGTCCATAACTCACTTTAGATGATCATTGCAGTAACAAACTCAGTTGCAGATCCCAGGGATCAATTGGTTCTGGGAAACTCTGGGATCAGTTGGTTCTCAGAATATTGATTTCAGTTTCAACACTGACTTGAGCCTGTGTTAGGCAGGTGGAAAAGCAGCAGGTGAAGCCCTGCCTGTCCCCCCAGCAGCAGTGAGGGGACAGCTCTGTCCCCACAGCCACTGCAAACCCAGGGCAGCCCTCTGGGCTTGAGCATTGCTGCTCAGCATCTGCATCACTATCCAGCTGGGAAAGCAACTGCTCCTGCATGGTGCTCCAGCTTTCCTGGCTTTCTGATGGGAAGGGAAATGTTGCATTAAATATTTTATGCCCCTTCGGCTGCTTTTTTTTGAAGGGGGGTGTGAGGAGTTAAAAAGCATCATTTTGCTATTGAAAGTTGAAAGCAAACAGGGTAAAGCTGCAGGGAGCTGATTCAGGCAGTGATGCTCTGCAAGAATTTTTCTGCTCGGGTCACCAGTAGCTGATCAGGACTTCCAAGAGCTGGGCTTGCTGTTCTCCAAGCAAAGCTTTGCTCACAGGGATGGAAGCCTGAGGCAGCCTGGCTCTCCATTCCTCCTCAATACATCCTTGCAAGCCATTTCTGTGCGGGCAGGATCGGGCTCCTGTGGTATTGCCTTGCTTGTGGCAGTTGGATGGCAGGATTTGGCCCCGTGGGCACTAGAGAGCACGGGAGGTGGTGCATGCTTGGCAGGGCAGGACTCAGATCCTGCAGTAAAGCACCTTCCTAAGGTGAAGTGACTGGCAAATGGTCAGTGAGGGAAGCACAGATGCTGGAGTGAATCAGTCCTTGGTGTTCTGGGGGTGCAGCTGCTCTTGGGACCCTTTTTTCCTCCCCCATTTAAGTGGCAGAAGGGATCAGTGCAGTTGTCTTGGCTGATCTGCCCTTCTGGTCCTTCCCAGTCCCACGTGCTGGTGCTTTGGGGGAATCTTAAGAAATCCAAAAGGGGACAGGAGGAAAAAAATCCTCACAAACCACCTATATATATAATAAAATAATTAAAACCCCCCTCCTTTGGAGCCAGCCATCAGAGATGTCAAAAATCCCTGTAGCAGCCTCTGCTCAGCGAGTCACTGGGGAGATTTCCCAGCAGTGTTGGGCACAGTTTGCAGGGGGACAGGGAGGAAAGAGCTGTTCCATGCTGGCTGATCCCATCCAGTGCAAGGGCTGGCTCTGGCACAGCACGGGGGGAAAATCTCTGCTGGAGAGAACTCCTCGCTCAACCCACCATGGACCTAAACTCTGCACCCTTTTATTCTGCACACCCAGAATAACTTGTGTAAATATTTCTGGATTTTAGGCAGCATGGAGAAGGATTTCTCCCTTATCTTCTCTTGCACTAATGATGATTTTTTTATGGCTACCTGTTCTGTAAATACTTCTTGGAGCATAAAAAATAAATGCTGAAAAATGAGTTTTTGGCCAGAATTACACAGCTTTTTGCGACAGCAAGTGACTGTTTTCATGACTAAATTTGCTACAGCAAGTTGACTATTCCCAGAAATTAGCACATGTCAGGATGTGAGGAAAACAGAACAAAGAAGGAACTGGCAGTGGAAGGTAAAGCAGTTCAGCTGATAGGAAAACAACAAGCAATAAAGCAAAGAGAACTTACATAATCATCTCTTCCACGCAGAACGGGTACCGGGGTTTTATCTCCAGCTTCCGTACGTTAGAAAATCTTATTTTAGGACCTTTCCTTGAACATTTGCACTTTACTCCTACGAGAGAAAAGCATTTTCTCGTGTGCCTGCAAAGCCTCCTGAATACCAGGCTCCCCTTCCCCACCAGCCTACGTGCACAAACAAACTTCACTTGGGTCTTTCCAGCCTGGGTGGGGAGAGCTGAATGTTTTTAGTGCTGCTGAGCTCAAAAAGGGTGCGATTTGTCTCTGCTCTGTCCCAGGAAAAAGCAGTGATGCCCCGGGAAATAGGTTTTTAGAGCACGAGGTGTGTTTTGAGGCTTAGGAAATAGGGCTTTTTAAAGCGCACCTGCTGTGATTAAATGTATTTAACAAAACAAAGAGTCGGAACTCAATTTAAGCCGAGTAAGAAACGCATCTCTGCTGCTTTCTCCTTCATTCGAGTCTCTCTGGGACTTTGTAGGACTTCCAGTGGTTTCTCCTCGCTGGGATGCTGGGGTGCACTCCCAGCCAGACAAAAGCTGAGGGATTTCTAGCCACCGTTTCTGGGCACAGCACAAACCCCGCGCTGGCACCCTGGGAATCTTTCCTGCTACACCAAAGCCACCTCGGTTCTCTTTTATTTTTCTCTGTGGAAATCACCCTCTGTTGTGAAGGAAATCCTGGAGCTATATTCCTGAATAACAGAGTACACGAAGTGACCTCCAGCCCCGAGTTGGGGCCGTTTGCCTTGTGATGGAGACAACTTTTTCAACTGTATTTTCCCTCGACTTCTAGCTTTAAAATCATCACACCTCCCTTACCCCACAGAAACACCCCATGCGGGGGGCTCAGCCCAACTCGGGGCTACCAAGAGGCAACTAAAAAAATCCTGGGCAAGAGGTAGAGGTGGGAATAAACAAAATAAACCCACTTACCTTCTGCGCTGGCTAAGCACATCGCGATGAACAGCAGGAGCAAAGCTGCTGTCAGGAGCTTCATGGTGAGGGCAGCAGGTACCTAAAGAGGCGGCGGGGGTTTTAATGCCTTTGCTCCCTTCGGGTTCGTCCCCTTCCCGATCCCCGGGGGTTGGATGTCACCAGGGAGAAGGCAGCAGAGAGCGGCTCCCTGCTGCTGCCTGCTCTCTGCCTGCGCTCTGCCGCTTTCCTCCCCTTGTCCTCTTTTAAAACAGCTCCCGCTGCCCTTGCTCCCGGCTCATTAATATGCAGAACAACTCCACGGCTCCCTCCGCTTCCTCAGCCCCGGGCTGGGAGGGAG
>JANHGL010006549.1:0-25530 GCA_024611195.1 Ceyx melanurus
ATATATTAAAATTCTCATTCTGTATTCTCCAGTCCACTGTCCTGATCAATTTTGCATTTCAGCTTTTCATGGCTCTTCTGAGAATGTTCAAAATTCAGAGATCTTGGAATAGTGAATGAGGGCAGGGAACAATTTCAGTACACAGATTCACCCAGCGAGTTACAGAGATTCCTGATTGAGCCAGAAGACTGGAACAATCTGAATTCTCCAACTGCAAGGGCTTGAAAAAGACTTCTCCATTAATTACATATAAGTAGATTAAGCTCAGTACCAGACTGGGCAGTCCACCAGCTAGATGTCTACATAACCAATAAGATAACACACCTCAAACTTCTCAAACCTCTTGTTGTTTGGAGTTCTGCCCATTCATAAAAGCCAGTACAAGATTTATTTATTTTTTTCTAACTGCTTTTGTACAAAGCAGTTTACTGTTAACTTGAATGAAGAACAGGCTAAGCTTAAAGCCAGCAACAAAACAGGTCTATTGCTGTGCAACAATAGCCCATAGTACAGCAGCTTATTAATTCTGGCCTGCAAAGCTCTTTGAAGTTGAAGAAAACCATTGCCTGGAATTGCTATTATTTGATTGAAATCAGCAACTGGTATTTTTCAGTGTGATCTATTCAATGTCACAAAAAAGCATCTGAGCATCCCTTCTGCCTGTTTATGAATCACCACCCCAACATTAACATTTGCTTATTTCCAATTCCAGAGCAACTGTGGTGGTGAGAGGTCAATATTCTGCCATCGCATATCATGCCATTACCACAGCATCATGCTAGGAGGTGCAAATTACAGCTCCTTACAGAGCCTTTGCTGGTCCCACACATCAGCTTGACTAAAAGCAACCAGCCTTCTGGAATCAAATTCCAGTGGGACGTGGCAGCAAACTTGACACGCCTTGCTACAGATGTCTCCTGCTTATCTCCACAGACAATTAATAGGATCTCTCTCGAGTGATGGGTTTTTGATGGGCTGGGAGGACAGGCTCTCGAGCAGCGCGCAGTTGCTGAGATTTAGTTGCAGGGCTGGACTGCCACTTTCACAGGACTGGCACTCAGGTGGAGGGGCAGGGGCAGGAGGATGGTGGCTGCCAGGCAGTTGCCTGGGCTCCTGCAGCCCAAACCCACCACCCCAGTGAAAGGCACATTTCTCTTCCCATGCTGCAGAGATTTGCCGAATATCTCTAGAGATACACCAATACATGCTGAGCTTAAGCTCGAGCTGAGGCATGTTCTCCCTGCCCAGGAAGAAGTCATGGGAGCAGGGGTTGTTTTCCCACATGACTGAGAATCAACCATAGCCCTGTTTACCAGTTCTCATTTTTAATTACCTTTCCAGCAGCAGCAAGTATATGCTACCCAAGGTCACTGCAGCCCAAAATTCCCCGAGAAGTATATGAGGGGAAAACATCTAGGCCATCCATAAGTAATGGTGGTCTGTTAAAATTTCAGTGTGTCAGTGCCTAAGACCTCATGCCACAGAGGTCCATGAATAGCCAGCAAGCATGACAGACAGTAAGAACCCAGCTGGAATTCAATTTTCATGGGCTGAGTAAGGTGGACAATAAAAAAATTAAAGGTACTGAAGTTCTCTAGTGGTTCTTTCTGTATTTCTGAAAAAATACATAAAAGAGAACTGTGTAATAAATAAACAAAATCCCAGAGCTCTGTGTTAATTGCAAATATTTACCAGCAGCAAGAGAATTCTCCATGCTGATCACACTAGCAGTGGCCATCACATTATTATAGCAAAACATCAGAATTATTATTATTACTGCTTTAATTACATTATTACTGCAGATGCAGAGAGAAATCTTAATATTCTGCTGTCCAAAAAGAAGAAATCAGTTTTGAAACAAGATCACAGACATTCTGTTCTGTAAGGAGAATATTAGAGATTATAAGAATAGGGCAGGTGGGTGGAAGAAGGTGTAAATAAATAAGAATGAGATTATATATGGTCAGAACATTTTGTAGCTATGATACCTCCTCTTATTAAGAGTCCTCAGAATTACTACTTCATCCAGCCTCAGGCAGTCCTGTTAAAATGACTAGTAATTTCAAAAAAGGCAAAGAAACCCACACAAAGAGAGATACAAGGGTAGGGAAAACAGAAAATGTATTTGAAGTGATGCACAGTGACAGAGGGGATGGAAGGAAAGCAGACTTGGCATCACATGAAGAGGCATCTAACCCACTCAGCTATGTTTCATAATCCTGCTATGAGTATGCTACATAAGCACAACACTTCTGTAGGCATATGAATGTATCATAGGAGAAATGACAGGTGAAACAGTCCATTTAATAAAAATATACATTCTCCCACACAACTGGGCATGTAAGAAACAGAAACTAAGTCAGCCACATATGAAAACTCTTCTCATTCTGATACGTCAAGCTCTGGACATGTTTCCAGCACTCACAGCCTGGCCAGTCCCAAGTGCTCACCCCACATTACTGTTTCCCAAGCACTGACCAGCCTGTATGCCCTGGCCCTAGGCTTGTCAAACAAACAAAACAAACAAAATATTGCAGAATTTGGCCCCGAATAGCAACTTAAATAAAAATCAACAGGTTACTTTTATAGGAGTCCCATAAGCCAGCTATGGATAAAAGGCTTGATGGTGTTCCCAGTTGCACAAGAGCAAACCAGAGTAACACTTTTAGCATCATGAGTAACAGGAGTGTGAAGCTCACAGGTGAATGTGTGGTAGTCCCAGAATCCACACTAGTTTCTGAAAGGAAGAAGGGGGGGGATGGGGGAGGTCCACAGCAAAGAAGTTGTATGCATACTTTTAAGATATTATGTGAAAGTCAAAGACAATTCAAGAGATCAAGTCATTGTGGATGGGAGTGGGGAGGATATTATAATATCCCCTGCAATAAAATGGGTCCTATGTGCTTCAAGATACTAGTTTGCCTGAAATCTTATCTCACTACAGTAGGAGGAAAATCACCACAGCACTCAGACCTATACAAGAGATGGACCAGGTGCCAGGATCTGAAACATCTGTCCTTCAGGCACCACGGTATGCTGCAAAGCTGCAACCTCTCTGGTGAGCCAGCTGCTCAATTCCTTGCCACCTCTGAGCCAGTGGCTGAACTGGTACACCTGGTATAGCAAGGCAGGCAAAACCACAGCACAAACAAGGTCAGCAGCTATGAAGAGAAACCAAAGACAGATAAAGGAAGGCCAAGAGTTACAGTTAACCTGAAAAGCAATGTTTTTTCCTGTTAAATGGGAGGACTAGTGATACCTGTCATAAGTTACCCACAGCACCCATCCTTAACAGAGAGCCCTATTTAGTTCATAGCATGTATCATCACTGGAGTTTCCAAGTCACACCTCAGCTGTTGTCTTCCCTAGGAGCTCATAATCACCTTAAGCAGATGAATGTTACCTGTACCAAGTTCCCTTGGTAACAGTAGGTCAAGCCACACATAACCAGCTCAGAGTGGTTTCTCTTACATTATTATTACATGGATGGATGAAGCAGATGGGTTTTAAGTGCCACATACTTTTTAAATGCCCTTCAGAGCTGCCCTTCCCCCTTGTATGTTCTCTTTGGGTGCCCCAGCTGGCTTGCAGAGCTTGTAGCTGCCCTGCCTTCCGAGACACACCTCTGTGGAAAAATCTGGAAAGGATTCCTCAGTCATATTCTCTCTTTGAGGGGAGGAACAGCTCCAGAATCTAATTATATCACCACCCACTGCTTAAAAATTACTTCTGTGTTTTCCAGGAAGCTTTAAAGTGTAATCAAAAAACTTTTAAGATATCTTCAAAAGCATTAGAGGGACAAAAGCATTGCAGAAGACATCTGTGAAACATTTATGGCCTTCTCCCATCCCAGAACTATCCTTAATGCCTGGAAGTTTGCATTAGCTTTGAAGTAACAACTGCCTTTGAGGTCTTCTCCACCCAAGCCACACAGCTGCCTGATGCCAGCTGGTTTGCCAACTCATGCTCCATCAGTTACCAGCCTTCCCACACCCTCTTGTGAGCCCCTGGCAACACCTAGGATACAGTCTCCTCCTGGCAGTTGTAGAGAGCAGCTATTCTTTTGAAAACCGAGTGGTGGGATTCAACCCTCTCCTTATTCGACCAACTCTCCCATTCATGGCTTTGTCTGGTTTATTAATTTCATTGTATTCATAGACTGAGCCTAGACAATTCCTTATCAAAATGGACTAAACACCTTCTTTATTTTAGCCCACATGTAACTCCCAAAAAATAACACCAAGACCCAGAAGAATCAGAAGTATCCGAGTTATCAGCTACCCTGCTTTTGCTATACCTCATGTTCTGGATCACTTAAAACCACATCATTGTCCAGGTCTGTTTTTTTTAATAATCAATTGAATACATTAAAATGTTTGGCATTCCAAACTAAAATACAACAAAGAAAGAAAATCCTGACAATAAAAAATTAAGCAATGTGACTCATGACAGACACCAGACATATCCCTGATACACTGGGTTTGCACAGGGGTAAACACAATTACAGCTATAGACTCCCATCATCCATATTTATGACAGCAACACCCAGACTAAAAGGAGCATGTGTGGTTTTTGAGCTGACATTTTCAGCCAGCTCCTCCCAGCTGCATTTAACAGGGTCCTGCATTAAGTGTTGCCAGACATGGTGCATGGGAAGCTCTCTTCTGAAGGTGTGCTAATGCTGAAGTGAGATTACATGTTTCTAAATGACTTAGATGTGCACTTGTTATGGGCTTGTTCCTATCTCAAAATTCTTCAGAAGCCCTCTCCCCCTGCATGATGGCTTATACGATTAAAACTGCCCTTTGAAAACATTAACACAATAAATTTACTTTCAGGTCTAGCTCTAATAAAACCAATGATGCACTCAAATTCTCAGCAGTGCTCTCATTTTCAGGATCAGAAGCTTCAAGAGCCTTTTCATTTTAAAAGATGGGGAAGAAAATCTTGATTTTCTTGAAATTCTTGACATTTCCCTGGAGCTGCTTACCTTAGCAGACCAGGCCTAGAATTTAACACTGAAGCAGAGAAAAAGCAGTACAAAACACAAGGTCAGAAGGTGACCATCACTTCAACTGTCTTGGCCATAGCATAAGAATCCTCTAAGAACCACTATTTCTTTAGCATGAAATAGCAGGAGGCTAGAAAAAATCCTCAGCAGTGATAGACTGTCTCTATTTTGAAGTATTCAAATTGATTGAAATTAAGGACTTTTCCCTGGAAAGCTACAGGATCTTTATGATAGACCATAAGCAATATCCCTCATCCTCTACAGCTGCCAAGAGTCCCCTCAGAATTAAGGTGCTGCCAAAGAATTCAGCAGGCTGGACTGCAAAGGTCAGATGATCAGCTTGCATAAGTCAGCACAGCTCTGATGACTTTCATAGAAGTCCAAGGGATTTACTCCAGGTAAAAATCTTGCTGGAATAGATGTTTCCTAGGCACCTTTCTTCCCAAAGCATGAAATCAGTCTGTCAGCTGACTAAAAGAAAATTTGCTCCCCTAAAATCACTGCCAGATGCCTCAGAAGTTGATGGCAAAACTGACTATGATTATCATGGACGTGCTCCACCCCCAGCATGCTCTGAGATGAGTTTTGTTTGTGATCACCTATTGTTGAGTGGTGGTCTCCAATTTGCTTCTGGGGAAGGTAGAAAATGCAGAACAGAGCAGTAAATAAACACATATGCAAGTTTATCTGATTGGCATGCTTGAGAAGAGAGCAAATGCACTGAAACAAGAACAACGCTGCATTTACCTAAGCCTGCCCCAGGTGATTTTGCTGAAAATAAGGAGCTCTCGGCTTCTAAGGGCTCCCTTCAGCTTGCCTGTCCCAGCACCTGGCCAGCATAGTATACTTCCAACAGTCACAGAATTTCTGCTCAGTCCCTAGGTCACCCTCTCATCACCTTGTCTGTTAACAAGAAGGCAGAACCAGACAAACTTGAACTCCTATACTGTTTTGCAAAACAAAAGTAAATCAAAATTGATGGCATCATTTCCAGAAGACACCATCTTTCCTGTTAAAGAATCTTGCTTTAAAACATCACTGTAAAGTAGCAGTGCTTGGCAGAGAATTTTCTGCAGCCATATATCAGAAACTGGTATTTTAATGGTGGGTGGCTCGAGACTTTCTAAAAACACTAGCCCCTTTGAATATGTCAAACTGAGCACCCAGAATTTAAAGTACTTAATGTTACCAGCCACTTTAAAATGCTGGCCCTTGATTATTAAGTAGTACAGCTGTACAAGAAGAGACAGAAGCGACACAAGGAAATGATACCATCTTGAAATTAAAAACGAAAAAACCCAGAAATATTTAATTATTAAACCTTTAAAGTTTGGGGTTTTTTTTTAAAAAAAAAAAAAAAAAAAAAAAAAAGAGGCTGTGACTAGCAGCAGCAAAGAACAAACTTATAATTAGTGGGCCGTGCCAGATTCTTTATCTAAAAATAGTCTGTTCAGCAGCTTTTGAAGAAACACCGTCATGTTTAATTGAGATGCCACAGTATAAGCAAAAGAACAAACAGGAATACTAACTTTCTTCTGCAATTGATGTATTTCACTTGCTAATTGCTGAAGCTGATATAGGTCTAAAACCACTCTAGAATATTAGAACTAATAGCTAAGTTAATTGCAGAATGCAAGGATGAGAAGGTGCTTCTGCCCACTCCCCATTTGTGGGAGCATCTCAATAGCCAGAATCGCCATCAGTTAATATTGGTTTACACAATTAAAGTGGGAATCAGGTAGCAAGCACAGAAGATGACCAAAACAAGAACTTTAACAAGAACTTATGTCAGTGCTGTAGTAAATATAGGTCTCTACCAATAAAACCCAAATAAACAAACCTCCCATTTTCCTTCCTAGTGCCACTCCAATGGAGAGCAACACCAATTCTCACCAACTTTAAGAGACTGAAATTGCTGCAGGAGCTGGTTATTTCTGTGTTAGTCTCATTTATAAATTATTTCATTTGCAGGCACAGAGGTTGGTGTTGTAAAGCAAATAAAAATGCTCTTTAACTGCATCTTTCTGGAGGCGTCAATACTTTGCAACATCAATGTCTGTTTCATTCAAGAAAAACTGCAGGTCATGTTTCAGCTGAGCAGTTCTTTGCTGACATTTCCCAGCTGAAGGCTCTAATGGACAGAAAGTGGAAGGAATTTTCTTATAGTTGTTGCTGGAGTGAGCTTTTGTATAGAGGATTTAAAGATGTCACAAATATTTCAGATTCTTATTGATTTGTAGAAGAGGAACTCTACAGCAATGAGCAAGGGAAGTCCCCTTGCACCAGTAAAGCCTGCTTTTGTTTCTCACAAGAGAAGCCAGTTCATACCTGTTGTTAGGGTATCCTCCATGGATGGTTCTTGTACACGGACTATTTTCTAACCTTTTTTTTTTTTTGCACTAGCCCAGTGACTTCCTAACTAACCACATTCCATGGACACTTACTATTTTCTGTCAGGCCAGGCTAACAAACAAGTGACATAATTAGTTGATAGATGAGCAGCATTACTAGAGAAACTTCCTATAAGAATCATTCTGCTTTATTCCTGGTGTCCCATGAGATTTCCCATAAGAATCAGAAGGATGGCCTGTTATAAACTTACTTCAGCTGGGGCAGCATTTCTCAGGTCTGGTAACTGAATTAATCTTCTGTTACAAACATCTAAACAAGCTTCACTAGGGCATTTGCATTGTCAGTAAAACCTGCAGCATCTTCAGATATCTGAAGCTTATGTGATTTCACAGGTTTCTCTTGAGTCACTTAGATTATCATGCTTTATCATGAAGAGGGAAAAATCTATTTTCTGGTGTCATATCCATTCCTGTTGTTAGAAGGTACAAGTAGGTGGCGAGAGGAGATGGGGAAGGGAATATATAAGAATATTAAATACTTGAGAAACGTCCAATACATTTGTGCTATTACTGAGCTTCAGGAATGTCATCTGTGTAAATGCTTTTTATAACACTGCTGAAGAAACCAGATTATTTACTGCAGCAATACAGCTGTGCTAAAACTATCCTACTCTACACCATACCAGGTGAAGTACTGTCTACAGAAGAGCAGATAGGAACCTACCAAAGGCAAAGACATGTGACATGACACAGAGACAAAGCATTTCATAAACACATGTAGAAGTGCTTTCTTGAGTGGAAAAGAATGACTGAAATGAGGTTTCAAATGCCAGGCTGATTTCTGGCACAGCATTGAGCTGGCATGTCTCCCAATTCTGTTCAAGCTGGTTCTTTATTAGGCTGTGGATATATTGTAATTAACAATTACATAAGATACTATCTGCTTTAGTGCCCCTGTCTTTTTGTATTTGCTAGACTTGTTGTTTCTCCTATACCAATGAACAGCCTTTCAGGAGGCAACCAAATAGGGTTGACATCCCGTTTATGGCTCAGAGACATGGAATAAAGTCTTTCCACCATCCCCAATCTCCTGCATGTGCTCAGACTCCCCTTACTCAGTTGCTTCCACCACACCAGAGGAGCAACCAGCACTGCAACCCTGGAAAACCACCAGCATGCAGTTAAACATCGAGCTTCCTTAACAATTGGAATGCAAAGGAAAAAACAAATCTTTTCTCGCTGCTCCTACAAAGAATTTGCCACAGCTAAACTAATGGAAATTTGAAGAGCTCTAGAAAGAATCACCATCCATAGCAAGGGGCAGTTGGAGGCTAAAATAAATTATGCTCTAGATAACATGCAATTTCTTAGAAAATCTCCAGGATTGAGATGTGCCAAAACAAATTATTTGGAAGAATATAGAGTCAGCACCCCCACCACTTACTGATATATACTACAACAAATACAGTACAGGGGGTACTGATAAACACTCACCTAACTGGGCAAGGTGTTGATCACATACATTTTTAGGATGCTGACAATTTCAGGGTCAAGGTTTACCTTTCTGCAATTCGGGTATATGTGCTTCAGTAGCCATTAAAGCAGAGAGAAGGGCATGCACTTTCTGCAAGTCAACCATTCCAGGGTATACCACTGGTTATTAAAAACACACCCCATTTCAAAGTGTCCTTGTTACCATTTTGGGGTGGGTTGCTGAGAAAACACAGGAACAGAAAGCAGGCAAGGCATGTTGGGCAATTACCCATGGAAAGGCCTTAAACCCCTGGTACCTTTTCAGTGTTTTAATACAATCTGATGTCTAATCTAACTTCTAACAATCTCACTTCTGGATGACCTTCACGGGTAGCACTCCAAGAATGCCTTTCGGTCTCATTCACCTCACATACTGTAATTATTTTGACATGTTTGTATTTAAATGTAATTAAAATATTGCACTAAAGTTATTTCAAAAATAGCCAGATTTACTATTTTGTTCTGAGGACACGTGCAGAGCAATGAGCTAACTATACACCCACCCATCTGAACGCTGACTATGGAGTTTATTCATCCCAGTTGCAGAAATCATAAATAGAACAGGAAGGTGAATCAGAGGGTACAGTTTTATGGCTATAATTTTGCTTTCCTCTTCAGATCAGATGGCTGAGCTGAAAGAATTAAAGCCCATTGGATATCACACCACATGTGTGTGCTCAAAATGTTCAGCAGGATAACACTCAACATATGTCAAACCAAATATTTAAAGGAAGATTATGTCAGCTACAGTTTCTTATGCAGATAGCCATGCTAAGGAGCAGGTTTGAAGAATGAAGCTTAAAGAATGCCTGATTTAAGCACTGAACTGTATAGCTTTAAAATTTTGCGTCTCTAGAGTTGCTTTTAACCAGTTGGAGCATTTAACTTAACAATTCCATGTTTTCCCCTGATAAAATAAAAAAATTTTAAAAAAGTATGAAGAATCACTAGTTTTGCTCTGATTCACTCAAGAAACAGCACACTGCAAAATCTCATTCACCAGTAGACTCCAATTGCCAGTTACTTGACAAGTAGGTTTATTACCCAGACACAGCAATTTACAGACACGATCTGACATTTTGAAATGCCTGTTCTCATACAGCTGTAAATTTTTCACTGCAACTTACATTACATTTAGGAAACAATTCAGAAAGGTCTAAAAATCAACCTGACTCCAGCTGCTTCAATGTCCCTTAAATCAGAACTAGTTCATAATAAACAAAGAGCCAATGAATCCAAAGAGTTGGTATTTTGAGGAAGAGGAACTGTTTTTCTTAAGCCCCACAGAAAGGCAAGAGGGAAGCAGGTTACAAGCCAGCATTCCAGCTCTTAGTTCCTTCAACTCTCTGCATGGAAATCAAACACAAATATTGGTCATCCAATATCAAAGTGCCAGGGGTGAAATCTCATCATCATTAACAGCCCCACTAAATGCAGCAGAGCAGAATTTCACACCAGGCAACATGAGCAGAGTACAAATCAACAAAGGGAAAGTGAAGTTGCCCCTTACTCCATCAACAGTCAGATCCTGGGGTCAGTGACAAACACCCCCAGCTCTTCACCTTTTATTGTGTTAGTCATCTTATTATATTAAATATTGTTTTCATTATAGTCATAGTTTACTGTGGTGCTAATAATACCCTGTTGTACTCAGCTCCACTGTGTGGCAATTGCCTACAAAGGACTCCCAGGAACTCCTCCAGTGGTAAAATAAGACTTCATCATTTTGCATCAACTACATTACATTGCCTTGTCCTCTCCCAAGCAAGAAGAGTGGATGATATGTATTTTCCTCCCCTTGTGCTCTAAAACCACATGCTCAGCTGAGGCAGTGGTAAGATTCAGCTCTTCATTTCCTAAGCACCCAACAAAATAGGGGCCTGATGTTTGGGAGGGTTTGTGGAGCACATAGTGTCACAGTTACTAATCTAGTGGGTGTATTTCATTAGGAGCTTTACAAGAGTCATCATCAACTACATCATTTAGCATAAGGAAACAAAACACTAAACATAAAAGGAAGATCTACTGCACCCAGAGCCATCTTTGGCTTACTGCAAGGCACCTCCTGTCTCTGGGAAAGGGGGAGGCAGAGAAGTTCTGAGGCTTGAGGAGAGGCTGAAGGACTTCTCTGAGCCTTGGGCCATCTTAGACCTGCTGTCCTAACTGCACTGCTGGCTCCTGTCAAGTTTGAGATGATCTCCTACCTTCATCTCTGTTTTCCCTCTATAAAATCATGAGAGTATTCCCATCCTCCCATGCGCTTTCTGTCTCACTTACTTGACAATTCAGATTCCTCAGAGAAAGGCACCCCTTTCTGCAACATTTGTAGTACCACTGAATCCAAGTTGTGACTGCTCCCCCAGGTGATACTTTAAACCAAACACCAATAGGAACATACATAAGCAACTGACTGAATCAACTCCCTGAGGTGCAGGGAATGTGCTGCAGCCGTCCCTCAGAGCTCCCCAGACTTCCCAGCAAATCCAGAGAAGATTAAGTACTCTGAGCAGAAGGCAACAATTGTTACTTCGGCAAATTTTGGTATCTACTTGGAGAGATACATTTGTTCATTTTCCTAATAGAACATGTATGAAGATTTGCAATGCAAAAAACCCACATGCAAGAACTGCAAATTCTAAATAATTTATTTTCTTCTTCCTCATCCTAAAGGAAAAAAAAAACAAACCCAAAACACACACACACAAAACACCAAAAAGAGGATTTAAACACAAGTTCTTTGCAGCTGAGGTCAGTGTGTAAAAAAACATTGCTTTCTGCTGCAAGCCCAAGTCCCCTGCCAGAAGATCCTAGAAATAAATATGTCTCTGTGAAACCCTCCAGCTTTGATAAAATAACATTGTCTGAATTGTTATTTTACCCACAGCATTCTCACTAACTCCATTCCAGCTACAATTAAGTTAAACATTACATCTCCAATCCTTTCTCCTGTTCTGAAACCATCATAAAGAATTTTTTTTAGACACATCCTTTTTTGTTCTTTTGTAAAACACTATTAAATCTGTATTCTCACTTTGTACTACAGTTTGAAGCAATTTTATTAAAGTATTTATGATTATGAAGGGCATAATATGAAAATGATCCATCTCTCCTTTTTTTGCTGCTTCATAATACAGAAAACAGGAGTTCGAGCAATGAAATTATCAGCATGCCCGTGTCAAACAAATGAAAGATGCCACTTTACACAGCACGTGGGCACCTTATGGAATTTCCTATTGCAAGATGTCTAAATGTCAGCCGGGGCTGACTGGGAATGCAATTACACAGTACAGTTCTGAAGGGGATGAACTCTGCACAAGCACGGAGAGGCCACTCCTGTTGCAAGGTACTCCCCACGCTTCTTCCCCACTATAAAGGTAGAAGGTGGAGCTTGCATGCCCCACCCATTCCTACAGCAGAAAGGCCATCACACCATAATTAGAAGGCTGCCCAAGCCTAAGGTGACATTTTATGCATGTGCAATTCTCCTCTATCTTTCCGAAGATGCAGAGTTGGGACTTGGCTGGCCTCCTTCCAAAGTTCTTATCTTGAAATGCTAATTACACTAGATACTACTGATAGCAGAACTGCCGCTCCACACAGTAAGCCGCATGTCACTATGTACTGAGTGATGAATGTGCAATCAAACCTGTAAGAGAGGGCATTTTGCAGGCCTTTAAACCTCAATACATTCCACAAACACAGAAGCAAACTCACACTCAGAAACAAAAGACATCATCTAAATCACCATTCCCTCAACTTTTACGTGAAAGAAGACACTCTCAATCCAGGTACGCTTCTGGTGCCTCAGCTAAGGAAGGTGAGGCCAGGCTGGTATCTCAAGGTACTGAAGAAGAGGTTGCACACTCACCATATTACAGTGCAGGTCACAGGGAAGAAGCTGAACACAGCAGAAAGTGGCTCACTGCTTCAGTGGTTAACCCACCTGACCTATCCGGTATGGAATCAGTGTTGCTAACTGGTTTTTGAATTCTTGGAGTACTTTGCTCTCCTTGAAATGAGAAACAACCTACTTGATTTCCTTTTGTACGTTTGATTCCAAAGGATGTAATTTACTTCCTTTAGTGATGGCTACGAGGAGAGTTAGGGAGGTTCAACACTTGAGGATAGAAGCCACAGCACAATCTGTATGTGAAATGAGAGACAATAACCTCTCTGGATATCAGCTGCAATGAAATAAAGGATCATTACGGTTGCTACATAGCTCTTATAGGTTTCCTTTCCTACTGCTGAATGCAAAGAATTCCCCTGAAGACAAGGTGATAAACTCTGATTAAAGTTTTCATCATATCCTCTAAAACAGGGCACACATTTCATTATGGGGCAGGGGCTTTATGGTATATGTTGACAAGACTCACAAGAACAAACACATACAAGATGACAGAGGTGGAACTACTAAATTAAGAACCTCTCAAGTTTAATTAGTATCTGATAAAAACCAGCAGAAAAATAAAATGCAAATAGGTGAAAATCACGACCACAACCACACAAAACTTCATTCTTTTAAACTAATAGCATGTGTCCAGCTTCCATACCACATTATACTTGTTTTGGAATATGCACTCTGAAGAAAGAGCATAATTAATTCCTGCAGTATCCAAACCAATGGGCTTACCTTTTACAAGGAAAACAAACAAACAAACAAAAAATATCAAAAAACAAAAACAACTACAAAAAAAAAACACAAACAAAAAACCACAAACCCAAAAACAAACAACAAATCACAAGCCTAGTATCATGGCGTTTGCATGATAATGCTTTGCTTTTGATGCTTGCCGTTTTGCTTTCATCACATTGCTTTTTTGTTAACATGTATTTATGCACACTAAAGATTACATAAAAGTCGTTCGGCAAAGATAACACGCAGCAGGATTTGCAAGGGTGAAATCAAATAATCCCATCAGTTTTGCATTTAGTACCGGACTAGAAAGAGGGACAAGATCTACAACATCCTTTCCTGTTTACTTAGTGTAATTGCTTTTGAGCTTTCTTGCAGGTGGATTTGCTGAGAAACATTGCTTTCTCCCCTGTAAGCTTGGCTTTTGTCCCAGTACACAAAACTTCTATGACCAGAGACAATAAAGAAGACAGAATAGGCAACCTTAAAAATAAGCCTCTGTTTTCCCTTCCCCTGTACAAAACATAAGTTTCTGTTCATTTTTATAAATCACATGACCAATACTTTGTGGAATAATCGTAAAATTGGATTACAAGCTCCCAAAGCTTGTAATTATAGTAAACATCAAAATTGATTGAAGTGTTACCACTGAAAGTAATGGTCTAAGTGCAAATTCTCAAAATGTGAAACTTAACAATCCCCAGAAAACAAATTATTGGGAATAATTCATTTTAAAACTGCTTTTATAAGCAGAAAAAAAAAAAAAAAAGAAATATTACCACTGAACATTTGGGGAGAGAGAAGTGGTGTTACCAGTGTTTGCAAGTGTCCAGCTTCCTACTTCCTGCAGGAGCCTGTGCACTGACTTCAGCAGCATTGGACCAAATCCTCATGCATGCTGTGGCTCCTGAGGTTGGAAGTGCTTAAAGCTTACCCTGTTCACGTTTACCGATTTGCTCTGCAGGGAGATGATTTATTTACTGCCTCAAAATTCTTCTTCTGTTGTTTAATACAAGTAGTTTATCATTGTACTGAGGAGTTCACCGCAGGCAAGAGAGAAGGCAACAATGTGTTGCATTGGCTCATGAAGCTCCTCTTTCTCATACAGAGAAGGTGAGCTGGAAGAAGCCTTGTGCTGATGACCTGCAATTAGGCCTCAGAAGAGTAAGGGACAGGAGGAGAATGAAAGAAAAAAAAAAAGGGGGGGGAGAGGAGAGGGGGGGAGAAAATAATAGGAAAATTTTTCTTAAAAAGAAAGTGACAACGAGAAGCAGAGGAAAAAAAATAAAAAGGAAGAAATAAATACTAAAAGTCCATTGTAGACTATGTTAAACCATCCTTTCAAGAGTACTGAGTCTGGCAGCAATTCTGAGGTGATCATGATCATAGAAACAAGGAGCTTTTGCCCATTTATGCCAGGGCTGGCACAGAAACAGTCCTTTCTTTTATATGACTGGCCAGGCTCTGGTGGGCTGGCACAGCCAGGTTTGGCACTGCAAAGTCTCTTTGGCAAGATTCAGCTCCTGGCAGTGAATTGTACAGATGTTCCAGAGTGTGACAAGTGAGCCCCAAACCTCCAGCTAACTGCAGACATTCCTCTATGGATTACATCTCACATCTACTAGATTACAGATTTGGCTCAGGTAAAGATGCTCTTTATCTGCATTGTTAAAGCAAGTGAGAAGGACCAGGGTAGCAGCAGTGGAAAACATGCTATGTGCATTTAAGGCAGTTCTGCCTGGAGAACAGCCAACTGAAAGGGAATCACATGGGTATTTTCCAATAAAGCCACATAAGAAGCCCACATATAAGCTACATTTGGCTATATTTTCCCAGAGAAATAAACTGGATTTGTTCCTCAGGCTATTGCCCCTTAGGATTGTTTCAAGGCTTTTCAAATTACATGGGTAAGTACATTTTTCTAAATCTTTGCATCCTCTTACTAATTAAAACGTCTCTCAGACTTATCAAAGCAGAGATATTAGCATTCTAGGCCAGCTACCTTTCATTCCTAGCAATTCCCTGTGTACCCAGAGAGAAAGACAGGGAAATAAAAAGGGGAGAAAAAAAAAAGACACAGACAGCTTCCATTTCTTATATCCACATCAAATCTGTTTTAGCAGGTCTTTTCTAAGCTCCCCCTATCCTTACCGGCCATCACACTATGTTACAAAGCTGTCACCATATGCGAGATATTTGGCTTCAGGGAGAAAATGATCAAGATGAAAGAATTACTTACTCCACTCCTACCAACCTCGTGAATCATTCATGCTCCCTACCTGAATCACAGCCAGCTGCAGTGTCTGTCACACTCTGGATTTAAGCCATGTACGATGTAACATTTACCAATGATCATTCAAAACATTCTATTAACCCCCTTCAGACACACTCTGTGTGTTGTCACACAGTACAGGAAAAAAAAAACCTATTTATTGCACAGTTTAGTATCCTGCTAAAGAGCCATAGTTTTAGTTGAAAACTACACAGCCTTCTTTACAGGCAAGGAATGACTTTGTTTATCGTTTTTTCAACTGTATCTAAGTCTAAGACACCGTTTTCCCCTGACTTCAGTAACATCAGGGTTTGGAGTCTCAAACGAAAACTGCAGTAAGTGTAAACCCTAAAGAAGCCTACAGCTACAATCAAGACTAGCAGAATAAGCCTTACCAAAAATGCTTATGTACCAACAAGCAGTTGTCCGGTATGCACATTCTCATTTAAAGGTCACAAAAGTAGCTGGGAATGCTCTGAGTCCACCTTGCAAACTATTTATACTTAGAATATGGATTAAGTTTTACATTGTGTAACAATTACACTTTATCAAACAAAGACTGTGTTAAACCCCATCTCCTGAAAGTAAATCCAAATAACCACAACAGATTCAGCTCCTGAAAGTCTGGGTAGTTTTGATGTACCATCCTATGCCCCATCTGTGCTGGAATCAGCAATCAACAAATGCTCCTAACACCTTGTCACAGACAATAAATTCATTGAGATTCTAGTTTCCAAATGTTTCTAAACTTGCAACCTGGCTTTTTGGAAAAATTGATAGGTTAAAATGTTGATTTTTTTGGGAAGAGTCCATTGTCCCTCCACTTGTAAGCAACATTAGGAGACTGATTTGAATAGAGCTCAGAAAGAAAATTAATTTTGATGACAGCAACCATGAAACATCACACTTCACTGCTTGAGGAAGGAAACCATCAGCAACAGAGAAACTTTTACCTCACCTGACAGCATATTTTTTGTATCCTGGGTGGGCAGCCTGCTTACAGACCTCTGGTCTCCAACACCCTGCACAAGAAAAACCCACCATTTCTTACTTCTTTGTGGCAGCCCCTAAAATAACCACAGAGCTGCACATAATGGTGCAGGCTGCCAAAGTGCCCCTTAACCTTTAAAAGAGCTTTTTTCCCCCATCCTTCTCTCCTTGGAAAAGCTCCAAGTGCTACCTCACCCCAGAGTCTCCCTACACCTGCAGAACCAGGTGCCATTTTATGCACTTTTCCACCAGGAAAGTAGGATCCTTCTCCCTGGCTTCACAATGCCCAGTAAGGAGATGGCCCTGGCCTTAGGGCTGACTTACCTTCACAGGCACCCCTTTCCACAGCCAAATCCTTTGTAGACCCAGGTCAATGGTGAAAGTGGGAGGAAGACAGAGGTTTTCATGGTCTTGACTTGCAGTCCTACACAGAGCTCCCCTCAAGAACCTGCTGAGGAGACAGTGCTCCCCACGTAGCCCCCCTAACTTGTGAGCACAGCAGAAACATCCCACACAGCACAAACTCTTTTCCCTCTCTCCTGTCTGCTGAGAAAATGGCTACTCCCAGGAGCTGAGGGTGGGCTGTGATGAGACACACCTGAATCCACTTGGGCCATCAGCCCAGCTGGGCCAGGCTACTACTGCTGCACCTGCACCACCCCTCCTCCTGCACCCAAACCAGCTCCTACACCCCCATGACCTGATCTACTTAAATATGTCCCGGCTCACAGCAAAGAGGTTGGACTAGATGACTTTTAAATGTCCCTTCCAACCCAAAACATTCTATGAGTCCATGCTACTCCTGCACCACCTCCTGGTGCTCACACTCCATTTTGTGCACTTACACCACCTCCTGCTTCTGCATCACCTCCTGCTGCTCCTGCACCTGCCCTTGCTGCTCCTGCTCACAATCCTTCACATGTACCCAGAAATCCTGGCTCCACACAATGAAATTCAAACAAAAGCCCTCCTCAAGCTAGACAGCTTAAGGCTACCAGCAACTCATGTGTGCCATAGGCCTTTGAGGTGCCTCTGCCCACTTGCCAGCTGGGTGTCCCCTGAAGAAGTCCATTCAGTGGCTCTCTCGCAGCAGCCTGGGAGCACTGCTGGCCCAGCAGTTCGCTCACTTCTACCACGGAAACATGGGCTCTCAAAGTACATTAATTTGCCACATTTCTCTCTAGTGTTTCTCTGCACTCAGATTTACCTCAGGAAGCATGCTGTACATTTTGCTATTCTCAACTGCAATTAACTATGGAAAATGACCTTTTCTTAGTTATAGTTTCTGACATGCCTTAACTGCCTTAATACAGATGTAATTCCTATCTCACTCCTGCACTTCCATCAGTGTGACTGGCATTACAGCAGCCATGGGGAATCCCCAGCCTTTCCCTGGTACTGCAAACAGCAAATGGGGCTCTGATGGAATCAGAGCTGCCACACTGCAAATTTGGTCCAACAGCCTCTCAAAACCATCCTGACCTGGGGGGCCCCTTTGCAAAGGTACTGACTGTGACAACATTGCCAAATGGTGCTGCTGGAAAAAGTAAAGTGAATGCCAATGAGCAGAAGTGCCATCATTCCAGATCTGTGTCATTAGTCAAACAGTAATTAAATACTTCTTGGAGGTCTGCTTACCTTCTCTTTGAACATACCCGACAAACTGGAGTTTCAGTCTTTTCTGCACGTCCATGATTTGAGGGATTAAGAAATGATCTCATGGGTTGAAACTGACAGAGATCAAATCACTTCTCTGACTGAAAAAGAATATTAAGATCTGTAAGCAGTAGGGGGCTGGGTTATTAAAAAGATCTTTGGGATGGTGAAATGTGGCATAAGAAACAACTTTCAGTTAAGTCATTCTTGAAACCAACTTCAATTTAAAAATAATTTTCAGTTGCGGTTTGTTTTTTGTGACTACGAGGGTAGTCAACACTGGGAGAAATGATCCAGGAAAGAAGTAGGTTATTTGTGTCTTCAAGTCTAAAACAAACAGTTTTATAGATTTATGTCATTAAGCAGAAGATACAGGCTCCACACAAGCCTTAGTGGTTGAGATTCAGTAACTACAGCCTGCAGAGTGTGAGAGTAAGTCTTGTCTTTGCTGGCTCTGAGAGCCATGCACTGAGATCACAGCAAGTTTGCTCTCCAGGACACCACCTGAAACAGCTCCCAGTCAGATTAACCACCTTCCTCATCAGCTGGGTTGTCTGTGATGAACTGGCTGAAACAGCACAGTGTTCTTCCACAAAACCAAAGTTGCTGTCATTTCGCATTTCACTCCCTCTATCCCATACCATGGGGAGCACCAGGACCTCATCTTTCCTAGGGGACCCAGCTGTGGTGTGTGGGATCCCCACAGGCTACACCCTGGTATAGGCAGCAGTGCAGCACTACAGATCCACAGAGAGATGCTGGCGGCACTGAGGACTCAGCACCCCCATCACATGTGGTTTGTGAGGTGATCACTCCAGCATGGAGAAGGACTGACCCTCACACACCATGGGGGACTGTGTTTGCTGCTCTCCCAGTCCACCTTCCATCAAATCCTGTTGGAGTGCTGGGAGGTGGTGCAGCAAGCAGAGCTGAAGCAACCAGGAGACTCACTTCAAAAGTGCACTCGTGACCTCAGCTGAAATGCTCATGTGGATGTTCCCAGAAATGCTTTGAAAGTGGAAATGAATTAGAACTGGTTGAATTAGTCTCTGTGAATAATTTAGCTGCTACATTTTGCATTAATTGTTGAATAATTTATTCACAAATACATCTTCTCCATTATTTGACCTCTGCTGCAAAGTAATGAATGCTATTTGGCAAATAATTTACTGTACAATATTTATATGAATACATTAATTCTAAATATATTTCCCTATTACCCCATTACTTTCAAATTCACTGTTTGAGTGATCTCAGCAGAGGCAGCAGTCAGACATGTTTTATAAGTTATTCCTATTGCCTGGTCTGGTTCATCCCAATTCAAATATCTCAGTTCACATTCTTAAATATTTCATCCTGTTCTGGGCACATTCCCTCTGGATAAAGTCTGGAGACCTCTTGGAATAAACACTACCTTGTGCAGGCAGGTATGGATAGCTGGACCAGGGGGAGCAGCAAACATGGGAAATATTTAGACAGAGGTTTTGGGTTTTCTTTTGGAAGGCATCTGTTAAGCATCCAAAATCTCACTGAGATGTGACAGGGACTGAAGATGTTAATTGCAAGGCTCTTAAGAAAGCCACAGCCTTTGCCAAAATCCCTTTTTCTCTCTGTAGTACAATGATAAAACCTACTGTTTATTTAAGCACCAGGGCAGTACACTTCACAGAGTCATGGTCTAAAAGATGGACAAAATGCATGCTACTTTACAGACATCTTGTTACTTGGGTATTTAGTATAAGCAGGTGGAAAACTGACTGCAAATATCTACTTGAAATACCTGTAATCAACACCCATGTTGGAAACCCCTCTGAAAACAACCTTTTCTCTCTCCTTTTGGTCTTGAGCAACATCATCAAGAAACTGCTGGATTCAACTCTGACTTCTGGGTAACTACAGCAATAAAGAATCAGCAAGGTACTCCTCTGCATGTCCAAATACAATTAAAAACTATGAAAATACCTAGAAAATATTTACTTGAAAGAATTTTTGGTTCACAGATTATTGGCAAGCATAGAAAACTTACTTTATTCTAACCATGCTGTCATAACTTTTAGTCCAGCAGTTCTAGACAAAAGCAACATGTGAACAGTAACTAGAGGAGTCCTATAGGAGGGCTCCACATGACTATTCTGCTGCAATTCTCAGAACCAAGCAATGAAGCCAGGGAGAAGTTCTGCAGGATTTCCTCACACTTTACCTGCACTTTTATAACTCAAAGCTGAAATATTAGGAAATCTGTACTCCTAAATTTCCTTAACCAAGTTGACAGTTAAAGACAAGAGGCCCCTTCTGTTCTCAATCACACTGACATATGAATTTTTTTATGGAAGCGGACAGTGTATCTGACATAAATATTTAACACAAAAGCATCCCTGTAAACATGAAGACTGGTAATTTGGAGCCACTTCTACATTTAACTGAACAAACTGCTTGTTGGGCTCACATTGGTGGACGTGATTTTTCAAGTTCATAAATCTATCAACTGTCTGGGACAAGGAACATAATCAGAGAGATTCAGATGCACCTAAGCCCCTTATCAGCAGTGCTACATGTGGATACCATGGAGCTTATTCATAATATGTCTGTATATATATACATACATATAACAACCTACTCAATGGCATGCTGTTCTCTGTTGGGGAACAAAACAGAAAAATCCTTGTACTTTGTAATTTAATACCACCATTGCAGGTTGAAACACCTCAGACTGCACCTTTGGGAAAGGGTATAAAGAAGAAACAGAGCACTGTGTACATTTGGGATGATTTCATCTCCTTCATCCAGAGAGTAAATGTTGACTGAGACAAGACCTTTATCCTGCAGGGATCATATATATTCTCTGCCTTTCTTATACCTTTTCCATGCTATGTCCTAAGCAGAGAAAAACAATTGCTTCCTTCCTGGATTTTGAGCTTCTCTTGCCCTGAGTTTGAACAGATACTTGTTTTCACATCATAGCCAATTCTGTTCAGGAACTGAAGAACTCCCTCTGCCTTCCCTGGTTTTGTGTTTTGTTGGTTGTTGTTTGTTTGGTGTTTTTTTGTTGTTGTTGGTTTTGGTGGTTTTGTTTAGTTTGGTTTGTGGTTTTTTTAAAAAATTGTTTTCTCTGTTTTGTTTTGTTTGGGGTTTTTTTTCTATTTATTTGTTTGATTTTTGTTTATTTGTGTTAGTATCTTTTTCTATTCCCAAATGCAACTTTTTAAAGTTGATTCAATTTCCTGTTGGGAATAAAAACAAGTCCTTCTGGAATCCTTCTGTATCTGGAGAAGAATCTCTAGAGCCATGCAAGAGAAAGAGAACCATAAAGCTGTAGAACATCAATGCACTTCATTCCAGATGCGCTTTTTTTTGTTGGTTTTTTTTTCTGGGAATCCCTTCCCATTCCAATAATAGTTCATATAATTTATTCAATTTCAGATGGAAAAGATTATCCATCCCACATACACTCATATATGGACTCGATTGCAAGAGACAATTGCCAATTTGCAGCTAGCTATGAAAGTTTTTCAGCCACAGCGCTGAAAACTTGGAATAATCTCCAGAACCATCTCTAATACATATCATGGAGTACATATGATGAATCTTACTCTTCACAAAACAGTAGTTAAGTGTATTTTTAATTTATTTTCCTTCCCATTCATTGCTTTTCTAGTCTTTCTTACTTCAGTCTTAATTCATTGTGTCCTTTATTCCCTTCTAAATAATTTATCTTCTAACTTTCATGCAGATGAAGGAAGCTAAGGGGTGGAGAGATTTGCCACTCTCATTTTTGCACCTGCTTGCTTACACCTACAGGGTGCTCCTTTTTCATGCTCATTGTCTCACATCACTTTCAATTGTAGGAAGTTTTCTTCAAAATGTTATTGCTAAGCAGCTTTCCAAGGAGAGTCTAGCTGCTTTTTCCTCACTGCATTCCTCTCTTCCAAATATACCATTAATGGTAAGCCTTGGGATACCTTAGAATTGCATTTGGATGCTCTTCCCCAAGCACAGGCTGATTACTGTCATCTATTTTCTGGATTTCATGGACAGCGTGACATCTCATTCCTTCAGTAAAACCAGAAAACACGCTGATCCGCTTCTTTACGTGCCACAAGCAAGTCCTGGGTTTCATTCAGTAACAGCCAGAACTACTCAGCCCCCATTTTTTAATAGCTAGGTATTTTTCAACTTTGTTTTTTGAAGACACTGAGAAAAAGTAGCTATCAGTCTCTCGAGCAGCTTCCTTCGTATTTGGGAAGGTCAGGATGCCCTTGGTCCCAACTGGATCGACACAGGAGGCTACACAGCACTCAGCATCTATTTCTCCTTCCCACATTTGTCTAAGTCCTTCCTTGTTCTCCCATAACTCTATCACCTGGGATGGTTTTGACAATTCTTTCCTACATGCTCAATCTGATTTAGTTTTCTTATATTTCCCCAGGGACTGAATTGCTGTTCATGCCCCATTTAGTTTCCTTTCAGAGAGAACACCATTCAGTGTAAATGTAGCGTTCACACCCTAGGAACAGGAAGAGGAGTCTGGAGCAATTTCAAGGCTGCTGGACTTCTTTGGCTCTTACTTTGTTCCCTTTCATACTGCTCTTCAAAGAGGATCCCTCAGTACACCTAAAGAATTTAGATAGAGCACCTATTTGACTTCGCTCATTTCCTGCATTCTTTGCATTGTCCGCCTGAAAACAGCCCATTCATTGTTTTGTCTCTTGTCCTCAGCATACTCACACACACTTTCAACCACAAAAATCTCACCTTGCAAAAAGCAACAGAAAAAAAACCCCTAAACAACCAACAAACAAACCACAAGCAAAAACAAAAGAAGAGAAAAAAAATTCTTCTGGCAAGTAAAAGAGCAGCAAGTCCTATTAAAAAGCTGGATGTGTTTCTTAATTACTGACTGCTGCCTGCAAGAGCAGGAGTTCCTTTTAGTACATTTATGAATGACTTGTTTTATTTCCCTTTTTTCTGCCACTAATTTCTCATCTGACAGGACAGCAATGGTTTCTCAGTACCTTCAGGAAGACAGGCACTATGCCAAGCAGTGGCAGCCCATCTCCAAAAGCACCAAGATGAGAAATGCAGCTATTCGAAGACCCACTTATTTTTCATATCTGTGCAGCTTGCCTTGTTCAGCAGTCTGGCTTTCTCCTCTCTGCTTCTGCCTCGTCTGATGCATATTTTGCTTCAGTGATACAGCAAACCTCTAAAACCCTATGTACTAGGTGGCATTCAAGTCTTATTTACAAATGCTCACATTTTCTCAGGTGAAATTTCCTGATTCAAGATGGAATATAGGGTGTAGCATTATGACCAATACCAAATCAGTAAGTCTGGAGTGCTTCCCATTAAGGCCAGTCTCCCACTGCTCTGCCAAGCCCATAAACCATCATTGTGAACAAGCTGGGTTGGAGTATTTTGGAGATGTACATGCTTCTCTTGCAAGCACGCTTTACAAATGTAAACATGTGTAGGAGGATCTGTGCTTCATTCTGGCTTCTCTAAACAGAACAACTTTTAACTTTTTTTTTTTTTTTTTTAAACACTGTCACGGGGTCCTCTTAAATTGGTAAGTACATTCTATCTTCCTTCACAGAAAAGTATTGTACATTACATTTAATATGATTAGGTTGGAAAAAAAAGCAACAAGCCAGCTGTGCATCTAGGGGCTTTCAATATGTCCTTTTAACCAGTGTTTAAATGGAGCACTGTTTGTATCAACCCACTTTAATATGAGGTAAAGCACATTTAAAGAGTCATTTTAAAATACCACACAATTATTATATTATTGCAGCCCCGTTGTTATGAAGGCACTTTGCAGGGGGAAAAAAAACATCTGAGCAAAAACCAAATTGTAATTTACTGACTCTGAAAGACTTAAAGAATTAGAGCAATAGAGATTTAAGATTATCCACCAAGGAAATGAGCCTTGAAATCTGTATCACAGTGTATTTGGTTACAAGTTCATTTCTGAGGGAAATTATATTAAAAAAAAAGAATCAAATAAGGAAGGATATACTGGGTAATCAGGATGGGATTCTCTCCTGGCCATTACTTCCATCCAGAGGACTTTATTTTGCAAAGCAGATGAACCTTACCCACGTGAGCAATGAAAAGCCAGCTCATCACTTTAAAGCAATGGTCCCAGATGATTTCATCAAGCTTTGAAAAAGGCCTGTAGGGAGAGGCTGTTACAGTGAAGGCTGCCCTGGTTATGGTGCTTGAGCACAGCAAGTGTGAGAACCCCAGAATCTTTTTCCATTTTACTGTATTACTTGTTTGTTTTCTAATGGAAGAAGGTAGGAACCTAAAGACTGACATTAATGAGAGAGGTGAAGTTGTAACTCAACCTTGTAGTTTGGATATTTGTCCCATGTAAACAAACACAAACTTAACATTTAACTTATGATTCTGATACAATCTCCTCAAAGAGGGCAAGACCAGAAGCACTATGAGACCTCGAAGAGAAGGTTAAAACTGAGATAAAGCTGTAAGTCATCATGAGTGCTTAGGAGAAGAATCCTGCTATGTGGCCAAGCTGTCAGTGTCATAGCAGAACTGAAACTAAAAAGAGGTAAATTGAAATTTGTGTTAGGTAACATGCTTAAGTGATCAATAAGGAACTGAAGTAATTTGCTAGAGGATTTACAGGCATCCAAGAGAAGATGAAGCACTTACAATTGTGTCATGTGAAGGAGAATTCTTCACTTCTTCAAACAACCAGACAGAGGCATTCAGGAGTATTTCACCAGCTCTATTATTTGTTTCTTCTTGGTGGCCTCCGTCACCTGACATTGAGAAAACCAAGGCAAGGTTATATTTTCTTGCTGTTTTCATATTTTTTCTTTCCCTTTAGCTTCTGAAACACAAGACCTAGGGTACATAGGGGTACCTGGTGTCAGCTAGGGAACTCTTTATGATAATTGTTTCTCTTAAGTGCAGAAAATCTGGACCTTTTTCTACACTCTCAGTCCCACACATGTTCTTAATGATTTCTTCAAACCAAACTGTCGTGGTTTGGGGTCAGGGCAACCCCCAGACCGATAACAGACCGCTCTCTTTTAACCCCCCTCCCTCCCCAAAG
>JANHGL010006550.1:9985-81095 GCA_024611195.1 Ceyx melanurus
GGGGCTGGGAGGGAAAAGGGAATTAAAATGTTCCCAGAGACCATATTTTTCTCCCTTCCATTAGACAGGTTTTACACCATATATTTACTTGTAGCCTTCTCTGGCACCTGCAGCAAAACCGCCAGGAATTCGGCTGCCCGTAAAATCTGAGAGTTGCCATGGGCTGTCCCCATCCCTGCAGAGCCTTTGGGGTGTTTTACACCTCCTTTGCCAGGAATGCAGAGTGATGCTGCTATTAACATTACGAATGGGGTTGAGGGAAGGGGTGACACTTGGTGCGTCACGGGGTTCCCCTGGGCAGAACAGGCCTTATGTCCTCCCGAGAACGAGCCCCTTTCCCCTCGTGGGAGCCATATCTTGTTGCCGGGAAAGACGGACCGCTCTCCGCGCCTGGTCGACCCCGCCGGACCGAGGCAGCCTTGTGCCGGCGTCACCCTGGCCCTCCCCGCGTTCAAATTAACCAGGGGAGAGCTCGGCGCGGCCGAGTTAAGTTCGGCCCTGGGGGATTCCGGTCTAGTGGACTATTACTGCTGTCTCACTTCATTATAATGAATAATAAAGAGATACTTACACACGGCTCCTGTAAATTATTCATTGCGCGCGCTGAAAAAATCAGGGCGGCAATATGTAAAACAGACAACTCACTCGTCTGCGCTCATGGAAATATCCAGACTACAGCCCTGCGAGGGACTCTCGGGTCTCCTCGTTAGAGGCAAAGAACGAGGACCAGGCTCGGGAGCGACAGGGACGAGAGGTTCGTGCCATCTCCGAGGGCGTTCCACTGCCACCCGACTGTGGCCGACGCCCATTCAGGGCTTTCCCAGAGAGATCTGGGGTCCCCTGAGAACCAGGATTGCTGTGTCACCATTTACGTCTCAGCTCCATGGCTTGGAGCCCACTGGGGTGCTCTGACGAGGAAGGACAGGAATGGCATTGCCCTCCTCTGCAGTAGCACCTGCTGACCAGTTATCACCCTCGAAAGCAGGGGCAGCTTTGATACTGAGGCCAATGGCAAGGAGACAAAAGCTCCTTCTCTCCATCCCTCGAGCTCGCTCATCAGTCTCTGACACTTAATAGCTACTTTGGGATCAAATCCCTTAGGCTCCACTACTTTGGGATCAAATCCCTTAGGCTCCACTCACTCGGCATCAAGCTGCACTCTGCAGAGTATCTGGATGAACCACCTTCCTTCAAAATAAAATGGCCCTCCCTCACCTCCTGGCAATGTGCCGGACTGACCCTCGGGGGAGAAGCAGCCCTCCATCGGCTGCTGTGGAGAACGAGGTGTTTTGTGGAGACGCCTTCTCACCTGACCTCGCCTTCCCTTCCTGGGAAACCGGTGCCTCGGCGGGAAATCCCGACCGACCCCCCGAGGCGAGGGGCGCCCTGAGATGAAAAGCGTCCCGCCGGCTCCTTTACCCGTCTCGGGAAGCGATCTCCGTTAGCCGCTAAGCCGCCCGCGTTCGCTCGCCCGCCGAGCCGCCTTTGCTACCTATTTCCAATTGACCGGGATTATGATAATGTCTCCAGTAAGCAAACAGGTAAAGAGACTTCCGCAAAGTGTTTAGATAAAGCGGACAAGCTCTGACAAAGCTGGATAATAAAGCGGGCCGGGAGGTTTTCCCTTGAAGGGATCTCATTAAGAACAAAGACAAACCCCCATTAACAGTCTCCTGAAGGCACCGTATCCATCTCTGGAAGAAACCCTGCCTCATGAGTCCTGAAGGGACAAAGGACAATAAAGTTCCTGTCAAACAGGAGGGAAATAACCCATCCCGGTTTTGTGTTTGCCCAAAGAAGTCTCAGCTGCACATGGGGGGAGATATCTCAGACCTCACGGCGTCAACCCGAATCCGAGCCCCCTGCTCCCGGCTCCTCCGTTTCTACGTGTGACACAAAGATTCCTTCCCCTCCCTCTGCCCCATCCCGATGGCTAATGGACCCCCTCTTCCACCCCGGGGCCTGTCGAGGATGGGTTCTCCCACGGTGGCAGCTTGCCCACCCACTACCGAGCACCGGAACAGAAGCTGCTCCCCATGAAAAATCACAGCCCAACTGGATACATTACAGACTGCTAAATATAAAATAACCATCTGCAAAGATAATAAGCCTGTGAGGGCAGGGGCTGGCGAGCTGCTCCCTTTCGGATAGTTTAATGGTGTTTTGCTCCGTGACTGCGGCTCGCAGACACCGGAATGACAGAGATGATGAGGGAGGCAGGAGCTGTCTGTGTGAGGCAGACGAAATCCCCCCTACCCTGAGATGCCCACAGGTCCCAGAACACCACAGGGGGTGGTTTGCACCCACCTTTAGCAGGGTTTCGGGCACCATGCGTGCTTTGGAACCCCGTCGTAGTTTGCGCAAGGAAGGGACACGTGGAGAGGCGATGCCCTGCACGCTGCCCTGGCAATCTCACGGGGACACACCAATGTCTCGATGACATTGGTGGCAAAGGGAAGGCCGATAGGACACGGTTGCAAAAGAAATCAAGTGGGAGGCTTTAAGGGTAAAGCCACTCCACCGGGGTGTTTATAGAGCACGTGGCACTTACATGAGACTGTCGGCGTCTGTCGATGCCGATGGCTGCACCCGATGTCCCTGGTAGAGATGGAAATGAAGGTGGGGGCGACCGGCCTGGGAAAAACATGGACACGAGAAAAAGGGCTGCGAGCGGTCCGGCCTTGCCCAAAACAGTACCTAGGGGATTGCACCTTTCCCCCTGATTTAAGGTCCCTGACTCGCCGGTTCCCTACTTCCTCAAGATCATCCTGAGTTTTGAAAAAAGCAGAGACCTCTTTCCAGCTCCTCTCCAAAGCAACCACTGACTCGCACTGGCATTTACCATCAAGGCATCACTACGCCACCTAGGAAGCATCAGTGCAGAGCTGTCCTGTACCTGAGAAAGGCAAGTCCCCCTTTACCCTCTGCACTGGGGCACCACCCTACAATCTGTCAGGGAAGAAAAATACCTACCAGAGACCCCCACCATCACCGTCGCCACACTGAAGGGAGCCGAGGAAGGCAAGCGCCCCTGCGAACCTGCTCGTGCCGCGACCGTGTTGCCACGATTGGTGCCTGTGTACAGATTCAATCATCGCTAATCTAACACAATGCAGCACCTGCTCCCTGGCTGATTTCTAGTGAGCTTCAATCAAAAAACTGCAGAGGAAATGCCGAGTTTTCTACCACCGGGGTGAGGGACCCGAAACCATCAAGAACCTGGATTCTCTATGCTGCCAGTGGGGTCTTGGGTTGGGTTTTACCTCAGCTCTTGCCTTTGGGTGAGCCCAGAACAGGCCTCCAGGTGAAACAGTGACACATAGGGCACTTCGGACGGAAGCCCATCCAGGTCCTCGAGGCGTGGGTCAGTCCGATACAAGTTGAGGCAGGGGAGCGAAGCTCTTCCCCCTGCCCCCCCTGCTAATTACCACCAAAAATATATTTGTCATGAGACACCCGCTCCTATCTCTGCGGCTCTTAAGGGTAATGGAGAGGTTTCAGTCTTTGGAGGATAAGTCTCAGGCTCTTGGCTGCTTGCCCGGGAGGATTATTTCACATCAGGTTGAGTTCTGTAGTAATTATCTTCAAAACAGCTGGACTGCTGGATAAACTCGCTGTATCTTAATGCACAATACACGAGCAAATACCGAGAATTAAACCGCAATTTCAGACGGGCTTGACAGATAGGTGGAAAAACCACTCGCCGCCGTTTCGGAATCGGGGGCTCGGGGCTCCTTGCGCCCGAGGGGTACAGAGGTGTTTGCTCATTTGAAACCAATTCTAACTTCCCCAGAGTCAAAGAGAGAAGAGGTTCCAGATGAAGATGTTTTCACCCCCAAGCTCTCAGTGGAGAAAAATCTGCAGCGAGACCCCTGTGCCTGAAAAATGAGGCGGTACCAAACTTATAAAGACCCAAATGTTGTGGGCGCATCCCCGGGACTCAGACATCGCTTCCAGTGCCGTGCATCTCCCGTCCCTACGGGACAGGCAAACCAACTCTACCTGCGTGCGAGCGCCCTCGGCGCCGAACACCATATTTCAGTACCCGAGCCCCTTGTGCAGCACTAACAAGCTGTAAAGAGAGGGAATTGCTGACAACAGAGGGTGAGGGTCTGTTTCCTGGCAAACCCTCTCGAAGCACTCGTGACAAACACAAGATTGCTAAATGACCAGGGTGAGCCATCGGCCAGAGAACTTAACAGCCAACTTGCAGACATTTCACTAGCAATTAGGCAAAAGAAAATAACCCTCTAGAATAAACCCTCTGCTCACCACCCCTGTGCCTCGACTCTCCCCGACTGTCGGCACAAGAGTCAGACGCTTCACGAGGATTGGGCCATGGCCACGTGAGGAAGACGACGCCAGCACGAGGTGACGCTGCGTGTGAGCCGGCCAAAGACCTCGCCCGCCAGAGTCCCCTCTGACACCCGGGCGCCTCCTCCCGGTGACCCCGCGGGGCGGCCCGAATGCCTGGGCGCAATTAGGGGGTTTATTTGTTGAAGTTGTACGTGAATATACCAAATTACATTATCAGATCATAGTCCTGCTTCTGATTTATTCCTTCTTTGTTCTTCAAGTCTTCGTACATCTAAGCAATTAACCTCTCAAAGAGCTGGAGAACACATAATTATCCTCATTTGTCTAAACGTCACCAAGATGGCTGCCTTTCAATTAACCTTCTGGGGATGGAGGGAAGTTGGAGTGATACAGTGATCATTTCCAACTTCAGTGAAGGCTTTTTTTTTTTTTCTCCCCCCTTAAAGTAATTTAATTGAAATATTCAGATGATGAAATATAGCCAGATAACTGCTACTGCAGGTAACGGGATCAAGAGGGGGCTCGCAATCGAAAAGGAAGTCAAATGAGGTACAGTAATATTATATCAATACGTGCCACTTCCATCTAAAAATATCTAAGCGCTTCACACTTATTAATGCCGGGAGCCTTTCGCAGTCCCCCGCTGGGCCACAGGCGAAGATTCGCGTCACTTTCTTACCTCACTGCTACTGACGGGGAAACTGAGGCAGAGGATGAGCTCCGAAGCTCTTCCACACACAGCCGAGCGCATCTCCTTTGAGTCCAGTCCCTGCTCTGGGATACAGTGGCTCCATAATAGAGTCAGCACAGGACTGATGGACATCGCCAAGTTGCTTTTGCTGTAATTTCTTTTAATAACCCCTGTTTTTGGCTGAGATGGCATCTGCCACACCGAGTGCCCAAAGGGTGCTTTGCCACCCTAATAAATACACATTGTTTCCACCACAAAGTGCCGGGTCTAACTCGGCACCTGCGGCAAGTGAGATGCCTGTGTAGCCCGGTGCCTGCCAGTCAGGGTCACATGCACCCCAGAGTGCAAACAACTGGAAAATAAATGGACACACCTCGAAAGTTCATCACATCCCATCCCTGATGAGCATGTGGCTTCCTGATTCCATCTGGGGCCACAGATTCTCTCCTGGCCTGAAATCGAGCCCTTGACATAACTCCTCTATTAAGGGAAACTGAGGCACCAAGCAATTAGGATGGACAGGACTTGTTTTCCTCAGCCTTCCCCCCCCTCCCCCCAGCTTTACATGTTGCTGTGCCAGGCAGCAACTCTGACCTCCACAGAAGGAAACAAGGAAACTACATGGGAAAGTTCGAGGGCCCCTATCAGGGACGCCGCCGACCCACGTCTCTCCCGGCACATGTACCCGGAGAGATGAAACGAGGATAACGCGAGAGCCGCTGAACCTGTTCTCGGCCCGGACTGACTGCGACATAATTAAAATGCGAACCCGAGTCAGGGTACTGATCGATCCATCTTTGCTTTCAGCTCCTGCGCTCGACAGAAAGCCTGTAACTGGCACAGAGACCTCAGACCGAGGGAGAGGGGTGTGGATAAAGGCTCCGCTTTACAAACGGCCATTGGAATGTTTCCTTTTAGCAATGACCCTTGCAAATTAGCACCCCGGCACCCTGAAATACATATTTTTCCAAGGCCATGCAGGTTCCCCCCATCCGACAGCTGACACAGGCAAAGTGTCCCCGAGGGGAGTGACAGTCTCGGCGCTTCGTGTCTCCGGACCCGGTCGCTCCCGCCCGAGATGGTGAAGAAAAAAGCTGAGAACTTGTGCAGAGGAGGAAACAGACCGGAAAATAACCCCGTGTGAGACCGGTGAGGGGCTGATGCACGGTGATGGTGGCAGGGAGCGGCCAGGAGGGCTCCGCAGGGAAGCGCTGCACGGTGCACAAGGCGCATCCCGGTCCCTGCCCGCCGAGGGAGCCCGGAGGGCGTCTGAGCAATCCCCACGACGCGCCTCCCTGCGCACGATCAGAACTATGGATTTCTGACTCCCAACGGGGCTCGTCTGAGCATCTGGCTGCGGTCTCAACAGTCAGAAAGGCCGGAGGTGCCTCCGCGGCTGCGACGTCGCTAGGGAGAACGGGAAGAGAGCCGGCAGCCCTGCCCGACCGGGGCCCGGCTCAGCCGGCGCAAACGCGGCAAGAACAAAAACATCCCGATATTAACTCCGAGAGGATGGTCGGGAGAACGCTGGAGAAATATTTGCGGCTGAACACAAGGGGGAGCTCGGGCCAGAAAGCGGCGCGGAGTCCCTGTCTCCCTGTCTCTCCCTTT
Organism: Ceyx melanurus; assembly: GCA_024611195.1. Lineage (NCBI taxonomy): Eukaryota > Metazoa > Chordata > Aves > Coraciiformes > Alcedinidae > Ceyx > Ceyx melanurus. Next base: position 16,605 of record JANHGL010006550.1, read on the forward strand.
CCACCTCTATCTCCCTCCTCTCCTTTCCTGTGCTATCCCTTCCCCTCTACCCGCCCGACTTGGGCTGTGCAGCATCTCCACAAAGCCCTACCGAAGGAGAAGATGCCTGAGCACCAGGAGGATGCCTTCGAGCCTATATGTCTGGACACACATAACTGCACAGCATCTTTCCCCCTCGTGCCGATGCCCGTGCACGGCGCTGCACATCTGGCCCGGCACAGTCTGCGACCTAAGTGACCAAATGGGTTTTGGGAGCAGGCTGAGATGAAGGAACCTCACCAAAAAACCCCGTGTGTCATCGTGCCACATCATCCGACAAGGAGACAGACTCCTGCTTTTGACTGGGCACTAACTGGAGCCCTGAATGACCCTGTGCCCGCAGCATGACTCTCCACATCTCCCAGGCTCCTTCGCTGTGAAGTTGTGCTTCGAGAGCGGGCGGCTCAGCCATCCAGGACATGATGTGAAGAGACAGCTCTGAACTCGCCGGGAGAGGCGGGAGTCATGGCGCAGTATATTTAGAAAGCCTGCGTGCCAGCCCCCGGCACGGGCTTTTCCAGCCGGCCGCCGCTGCGGGGCAAAGGGGAGGGAGCGGCCCTCGGGGGGCACCGCGCACGCACCTCTGACCGCGCCGAGACGAGACGCGGCTATTTCACGCACCAGCCACTCCCTCTGGGCCTGCGGCTCACCAGGCTGAACCAACACCTTCCTCCTCTCCCCGGAGGCACTGGGCTGAGCTCTCAGCCACTCAAAAGCACCACATTTCATTTACAACTTCCTAAAAATTACTACAAGCGTCCAAAGCTGGATATGAATTCCTGGTCCCATCGCGCCCCTAAGGAACCGGGAAATTTCTGCAGCTCCTCGAGCCGTCATGCCAAATAAGTTGGCAGTGCCAACTATTTCTGCTGCCCGCCCCGCCGGAACGGGCATTGGGAGGACCGGGGTGGAAATCATCTTCCCCTGGCAAAGCTGCAGACTCAAGGAGAACCATAAAAACCCTCGATGAAGGGCTTGCCTGGTTTATTAGAACATCGGCTTTAATTTATGCGCCTGCCTTTTATGATTGTTCTCTATCACAGTTTCTGGGGCTTATTTATAGAGGGCCATTAGCACTGAGAGCAAGTCCCTGACGAGGGCCCGGGGATGGAACCGAGATGAAGAGGCGTCAGCAGGCACCTCTCGCAGGGGGTCACGGCAAGTCCTGTCTCCCCAAAAGCCGAGAAGGATCATCTCGGAGTGTGATACCACTTCGTTTCACGCAGCGCTCAGCCTCCTTCACGTGTACTTTGCTAAATTCCCTATCTAAGAGGGGGCAGGCAGCAAGCTTTGGATCCAACCGGCCCTGTCAAGCACAAACACTAATGTGGGGAAAAGCCTCTCCATGGCATGAGAGGAGAGGTGCTGGGGAGAGGAGGGGGAAGATGACCTCGACCAGAGATGCCATCCAGCTGCATGTCCCAAGCTGCTGGTGCCGGCACCCACCCTGCCTGGGCATCCCGGCCCTGTGACCATCTTGTCTCCTTCCACCTAAAACCAAACCGACAACTTCACGCCACAAAATGATTCCCATTTACAACCGTCGCTCTCCAAATTCTGGCGCAACCCATAAAAGCCGGTAATTAAAACTGCATCCACCAAAATGACAGCTTAATTACAGGAGCGGGCAGGGGCCAGCCCACCCCCAAAATACACCGATGTGCAGGGAAAAATACATCGGTTCAAAACACAGCTAAGCGGGTAGGTGGGTCTGTTGGCAGAGAGCGACGATATAAAATGAATTTGTATGATCAAAGCCTTCCCATACAGTTCGCAGGTAATTGGTGACGAGAACAAAAGCTTTAAACTCATCCACTAAATTATTCACTACAAATCGTCCTCTCGGCTCCTGCGCTCGTGTCCTTCAAGCTGTTCTAGGTGGTGATTATATCCCCACGGCTCACGGAGGCCTCGGGGAAGCGGCCACGGGAAAGACGGAGCTGCCGATCCGACGCCGGAGGTTTGATTTACAGAGAGAACTGGGGAGAAGGAGACAGCCGCCCTCAGGAAAAGAGAAACTTCAAGCTCAAACCATCCCATCAAGGTGGTTTCTGAGTTCTTTATGTGGTTTTGGTGTTTTTTTTCCCCTCTCTCTCTCTCTCCTTCTGCAACAAGCTCCCACTGCAGGCAGAATAGATGATGCTAAATTATTTTGGAATATGCTGAGAATGCCCTGCTTGGCCAACCGCAGCCTCATAAATCATTACTCTTCTCCCAACCCCTTTTCCCACTCTTGATCTCTCTTTCAAGCACTAGACTGCTGCCGGCTTGCTGGGGAGCCCTGCGCCCTGGCACTGAGGAGCAGCCGTTGGCCAGATGCACTGCCAAGGGCACAGGACTGCATGATCCGGGTAGACGGATGGCACAAAAAAAAGAAGCTTCTAATGAGGTTGCTACCTCCTGGCGACCAGTTTTTGAGCCCACATCAGAGCAAGGCAGCCCTACGGCAGCCCGTAGCAGAGCAGTGCCAACGAGTCGGGTGCTCCGACGTCACTCCTAATGGAGCTGCTGACTTGGACTTAGTTCCCCTCTCCTCATGAGCATGGGTTCCCTCCAAAGCAAGGGGAGCTGCTCACAAAGGACCCAGCAGGGCAGAGTGTGCTAGCAGCACTACAGAGGACAGCAGGCTGGGGAGAGGAAAGCCCTGCAAGGAGGAGATGTAGGGCACACGAACTGCAAGGCCCAGGGCTGTTGACCTGGCTCCTGGCATCACAATTGAAAATCACACTTTTAAACTCTCAAGGGTTAGAGCTCTACTGGAATGCAGACACCCCTCTAGTTGGGAATGACAGGGGCAGGGGGACAGCCCTTTGGCTGAGGAACCACCACAAAGACAGCAGCAGCAGAGACACAGTCATTTGCAAATACCTGAAGTCCCTCACCCTCACATGAGACACCGACAATGTCACAATAGGAATACAAGCACTGAGCGCCTCCACGCCGGCCCGGTACCTGTCACTCGGGCACGATGCAGAGGGGACAGGCTTGGCAAGCTGCTGACAAGGATGAGTGGCTCTGCTTGTGGCTCTAGGCAAAGACTGAAGCCCATTCTCTGTCTTCCATGGCTCGGCCCTGCACCACCCTGGGAAGACTCAGAAGAGCACTCTGGATAGGGTGGCAGGATGAAAGCATAGTCCCACAGAAGTCACCCTGGAAAGTCCCAAGCAGAGGGAGCCCCATCATCCATCCTCATAGGGGATGGATGTGCTCAGGGCACCAGGGGCAGAGCCGGGCTCCCCCAGCATCGCACCATCACTTCCCTGCACCTTCACACCCCCACGAGTGGGGCGAGGCTTCCTGTGTTTTCTTTTATTCAATCTTCTGTTTTCCCCAGGAAACCACTACAAGCCCAAAAAACCATAAAAACCTCACCAGCCACCCTTGCCTCTCCAGAGCCGCAGCTTTACGACACTGTAGCTATTTATTGTTCGCTCTGTTTTGCAAATACCAGATGCGACGCTCATCCTGAACTGCCTCGTTTAAGGCCCCTTGGTTATTCCTTAGATGGAGCTGCTATTTCAGACAAGACAGACGTGAAACAAAAACAAAACCTCGAGCGGAAGGAGGGGATAAAAGCCCTCCGAGTGCTGCAACAGCAACCTAAATCCACGGCGAGACGTTTGCCTGCAGGTTGACAGCTGGAGGAAAGTGAAAAACCCAAGTGGGGCTGCCAGTGCCCAAGGACTGTGGGTCCCAGCGGCCCTGCGGGGACGGACTGGAGCTGGCGGGAGCTCCGCCGATGCCGAGCCGGGGGCTGACTTGACAGGCCAGGGGATGCCCTGACTGGATTCGCTCATCACCACCTCTTCCACACCGGCCTCCTTACTGGGAGAAGCGGCCGGCCGCTCGCAAATGAGGCTCCCCCCGTCACTTCACCCCGTGCCAACGTATAGGGGGGCCGGCCACCCGGCTGCAATTCCCACCTTTTCCACGGGGATCTCCACCAACATCCAACTCCCTGCAAGCCTGACCGCCGGTACCAGCGGGGCCCAGCGTACCCGATATTTCATCCCCGGCGTCCCGGAAGGGCTAAGGAACACGCGGACACGCTCCGTAAACCCACCGTTAGAGATCCCCCGATGGAGATGGATTATAATTTGCAAATGATTAAAACACAATTAACGGCGGGAGGGAGGTTCTCGAGGCTCTGCAAAGGAGCCGTACAAATGAGGAGTTATCGGGACCTTCGGTGTCCTAAGCACCTGTCAATTCTTGGTTGAAACAAGTGCATTAGCCTCGTCCAATATCCATCTAACCTTTCCGCTCTCCCTTGCTCTGTTTCCCTGGCAACCATTTAAAAGTGCTGGAAAAAGGCACAGCTGCTTTCAGAAAAAAAGAAAAGGAAGAGTGAGGGGGGAAAAAAAGGCAATATGTTCTTCTAAGGCGTGTGTGTGTTCGGTCCCTCTTTCCCATCCCCTGCTCTTCATGTCTCCTTTTGGTGTCTGATGTTTTCCCTCCCCTGCCCTGACTCTGACATGCTTGGAGGGCGATGAGCAGGGTGGGCACGGCTGTGCCACCCTCCTGTCCACGGGGATGGCCAGATGCATCATGAGCCCCTGGCAGAAAACTGCTCGGGACTACAGAGAAATGAAGAGAGGCAAACCCAGGAGCTGGCTCGAGCCTAGAAAGCTTCTGAAAGGAGACGTGCTGCCCCAAAACATCCCCTTCCTGCTGAGTGTGAGGCAGGGGAGCTCCGTGTGTCCCCACACAGCTCTCTGGAGCAGGACAAACATAAACCCCAGTATTTTGCAGCGTTCCCTGTCACCCTTGGAGTGAAACAGCCCTTAACAATGATCAGAACTTAAGGCTGTCACCAAACACTGGTGCCTGCTACATAGGTCTATTTTTTCCCCTCGTGCCTTTTCTCCACACTCCTGCCTGGGTGGGCATCATCTGCTGGCACAGCCGAGAAGCTGACAGTGGCATTTCTCCTGACACTTTTGGGAGCTCAGCTCCAAAGGACAGAAAACAAATGGTACTGAGAGAAGCTGTCCTAAAAGCCAGAGGGGGAAGGACACCTCCCAAAGCCTGTCACCACAACTAAATGCCAGAAATGGGCTGGAAAGGCCTCCTCTTCCCCAAGGGTGACACAGCACAAGGTATGGCCCCCTTTGGACAAGGAGAATGGGTGGAAAAGGGAGATGCAGGCGCATCACCAAGGATGGAACTGGGGAAGAGCAGCTGAGGTGGGAGAGGGGCTCCCACCACCCCTCAATGTTTCACGGCACTGCCCCAGCAGGGAAGGTACCACTTGACAGCAGCTATTCCTATACAGCTCTGGAAACCCCCTTGGAGGGGAGCCTCATGGTGCCACCAATTGCAAACCTTCCTTGGCACCGGAGAAATGCCAGGGGAACGCAGCTCCCCGGAATGGCTCCAGAGGCAAGCAAGCCTCACCAGCCTTACCCTGAAACCGGTGGCAGGGGCTGAGGAGCACCCCACAGAGCTAGGATATGTTAATTCCTGGCAGGGTTTGAAGCATGTCTCTGCCGCTATACACTCAGCATCTTAAATGGGGAGAAGCAAACCATTACACAACACACAGTGGGAGAACCCCCCCAAAACAATGGGAAAAACCTCCCTAATCTAACGTTCCACAAACGCTGGGCACCCAAACGGCCGATCTTTGACAGGAACCTTGGTTCCAAGAACCACTTAGAAGCTTTCATCAGCACATTATAATATTAATCAAGGCTCATAATGCAGACTGATTTGCATGCCAACAAATATATTTACACTGTAAATTGTTTGTTGAGAAGCCTCAGAGAAATATGCAATTCACTGCAATCGAACACGGGCAGCGGGAAAAATAAATAAATAAAAAGTATCAACTCCCTGTGGAGTTGGCTCCTCCTGGTTCTGGCAGCACGACTCATTAACAGGCATTCTCATTTCCACGCGGGCTTTTGCTCACAACCATTTAGCTGAATCACAGCAGTTGGAGATGGAAAGGCTTATTAAGGTCCTCAGACATAAATCCCAGGCACTGTCTTCTCCAGAAACACAGACCTTGGTAAACGTGTCCGGCGCAGGCCAGTGAGCCAAAGCATGATGACTGTCACACACAGGGAACAATCTCCGACCCTCAGAGCTCTTATTTACACAATCCCAGCATTTCTAGTTCCCCGGTGCCACGTGGGGTTGCTGGGATGAATCAAAGCTAAGTGACTCCAAAGAGGTCCCGTTCCCACAGTGAGGAAAAAGGCCACAAAAGCAGAGCTCCCAAAGCCTACAGCCATTTACTTCAGTCAGCCAACAAGCCTCAGGATGGGCACCATTGCAAGGACTGTGGCAGCACACAAAGCTGGCTGCCCCATTCCCCGGTGCTCCTGAATCTCCCTGCCCATGAGGAACACTGTTCAGAGTCAGGTTGGCTTGGACCCCAGCATCTGGGGGTTTGACTCACACCTACAAGCCCTCATGGTCTCTGGAACACCATATGGAACCACCAAGACGAACATCTATTACCTGTGTTACTACCAGCCTGACTTCACAAGTGTCATGGTTGAACCAGCAGCTAAAGACCAGGCAGTAGCACCCAGCGCTCCTCTGCCCACTGCTTCCCTGCCTCCTGCTCCCCTTTTAACCCTCCCCGAGTTCTGCCCCTGTGCAAGGAGAGGGCTGGCCCAGAGGAGGGGTTGATTCTCAGTTCACTTTGGTGTGTAGCATCCTGTCTGGAATACAGAAAGCAGCCTCTCACTGGCTTTGTCCATTACTTCACTAGCACTGTAGTTTTCTTCTGTCTTGGTGTTCTCTTAGTAGCCTGTCCTGTCTTAATACACAGGGGTCTCACCTTTTTCCTTCTTCCCCATTCTCCTTCCCACCGCACAGGAAAAGGTGTGGAAGGAGGAGAAGGGAAGCAGCAGGCAAGTGACTGTGGACATTTTGCTGCTGTCAGAGGCTAAACCACAACAACACTGCCATCTGTATCTCCAGCTGCTGAAGAAAAGGATAAGGTGTAACACAACATAACTGAGAAGCACAGAGACTCCATTGAAGACAAAGCTTTCTCCCCTCTCATGCGGTTTACACACAGACACCATGTTCTTCATCCCGAGGGACCTTCCCCTCCTTGCTTTGCCTCTCCCCCGGCAGCATGCATGTCCTGCCAGGTCTCCGGGCTGGGTGTGAACGAGCTGCTCCTGCGCTCCCCACTCGGCCTCTCCCCTCGCTGCCCTCCTGGGGCTCTGGGGCTGGGAAGGATGATTAGCAAAGGTGTTAGAGGAGAATTAAACCAGAGTATTCTGTGGTGCCTCTCTAAGCTGCTCAAGAGCGGATTAGCAGGAGGCATTGATCTCCTGGTTCAGAGATCTTCTAAAGAGCGAGGCGGAAAAATAATGGGAGGGAGGAGGGGGAAAGCTAATTAACACTTCCAGGGTAGCAAGCTCTCCATGTGGAGCTGATATTAATAGACCAGACAGAAGGCACCCTGGCCAACAGACTAAGCGATGTTCATTCGCCCGGTGGGTGTCCTTGCGTGGCAAGCGAGTGGGAGCTGGGGGACAGGACCGGCACGGAGGGATGGGAGATGATGGCTCACGGCAGGTCACCGCTGTCCCTGCTGGGTGGGGACCGGGCTGTGGCATCACACCCAGACCTCAGCGTGGTGCCGCAGGTGGCTCTCGCCTTGGCGAGATCCGAAACTGAAGATGCTCTCCCCACATCCCAGCTTGCCATCTCATCCCCTGGCTACCAGCTACTTTGGCACAACGCTGATGTTTATAAACCAGGCCAGGGCCTCTTTCCTGCACAGAAGAGGGAAATGATGAGAAAGCAGGGGAAGCGTTCCGGTGGTGTGCTGCAAACCATAGAAATAAACTTTCAAGGTCCATCGTGTAGTTTGATCTGTTTACATTTAATACTCCATTTCTCTACGCGTTCAAAGTGCAGGCCACTAGTCCCTGCCTGGTAATTACCAATATTAGAGGACCAGAGCATGGTCTTACCTGCTCAAACCAGCTAATGCATATGACAGAACCACCTCCCTCACTTGCACCACGATAATAGGGACAGGCAGATGCCTTCCAGCTCTCTATTTGTGACAACCGCCCTACAGAAACATCAGGGAAGGAGAAAGAGGTTGGTTGGGGGCGAAGGGACATTTTATTTGATAAAACCATAAAGAGCAGTACATCCTGCAGAGAAAGAATCTCCGAGACATAAATGTCAGGTTTATGAACAATTGAGCTGCTCTGTGCTCGCCCGAAATTGCTCTTTAAGGTCAGCACTGTAAGCGTTCCCCTGGGCAAATGGACTGCGGGACGTCGAGTGCCGAGTGGTGGCTCTTCCCTCACAAAGATGGGATATTTCTGGCCCTCCTGCTGTTTCTCCAAGGAGGACACCCACGAGGGGACCCAAAGGGTGCCGGAAAGTAGATCCGGGTATAAATCCGAGCAAGACAGTGCCGTGGAACAGATCTCGCAGAGGTTGCGGCAAAGAGCCTTGATAAGGAAGGAGGAGGGAGGATCGTTAGCACAGGTTGTTTTATATTCCTGTGGGTTGTTGCAAGGGGGCCTTGATGGGCCATATGGTCTTGTCTTGACCCTTAAATCATCTTCTGCCCTTCTAACAGCAGCGATCGCTGTTGCTGGCTACCATTCCTTGTTATTCTTGGCACTGGGAGGCCGGCATTGCGAAGCAGCTCAACCCCGTAATGAGATGCATCAGATGGAGACCATCTGGAAGGAGCATCCAACTTTAACCTTGAGGGCTACTTGGAAAAGGACCTCCGGCTCACAAAACCCACCTTCCCACCTACAAACAGCCCTCTCTCCGATGCTCCCTGCAACACAACGGGGTCTTGGGGGCCGTCAGCTTCCAAAGAACTCTGTGCTAAGCCTCCTGTGCTTGCTGTCTAAAGGATGGGTCATCCCTCTGCTCCCTGCTGAGCCACCGTGTCCTCACGTGGGAAGAGAGCAGTCGTGCGGGGCCGGGAAAGCGACCGTGGGCGCTCAGGGGAAGCAGGGCAGCTGACAGCCGGGAGGGGGTCACAGCCAGAATAAATCAATTATCCAACATTTCTCACCCGGAAAGGCAGGAGAGAACCTGGAGGAAGATCTAGCTATCCAGCTCCGCTTGGGGTGCTGCATGGGCTGGCTCTGTCCCGGCCTTCCCTCCCTCTCCCCATTTCCATTTGCCAACGGCCAATCCTTTGCATTGTCACATTCCCATCTCTGTCATCTGGCAGATATCACTGACAAACCTTGCCTGGCCACCCCGAAGCAGATAAAACTTTGCCATTAACCAAAAACTCATTTTCCAAATGACTCTTAGGCTTCTGTCTTTGTTTCCATCCCAGATAGGAAAGAAACCCATAAAAATGGAAAAAAAATCCTCATGTTTACAAGACCAGAACCTGCTCTGGGTGAATCAAACCATTTCCCATCAACTTGGTTTCAATTCTCGGGGCTAAAAAGCAGGAGGGATTTACGCCACTCGCCTTAGGACCCCAATTTCACGGAGCAAAGCCCCGAAGCCCCTCTAAGCCTGCACCGAAAGGCGAGGAAAATCTGTTCTTCAACTACTTGCCTAAGTGCCTTTCCCAGCCCTGCTTTTGTCCTTCCCATTTCGTAGTTAAGCCCGAAAGGCCGAGGCTGTAAAAAGAGGCGTTGGGAAGCTGCGCGCAAGGGAAGAGAGAAAGTTCATTTGATGGGAAACGCAGAAGACAAATCCTCGGGAAGGCTTTCCAAAGCCCACCTTAAATGATTCCCTTTGCTGTCCCACGGGTTAAACTCCCCCTCCCTGGGAGAGCTGCCTCAAAAGGCTTCTGCAGAGCCCCCCAAAGGCCGTTCCCGACAGTGCGGCCGCACACGGGTGGGTTTCTTTAGCAAAGAGCTTGCACCAGGGAGCAGAATACAAGAGGAGAGCACGAGGTAGAGATGCTCTTTTCGCCGAGGCATCTCCGATGCCTGTGCTGCCTCTCGAAAAGCCGGGCCTTTGTTGACAAAGAAATCCCCAAGCAGCCTAAGTACATCCCCACGACCTGACCCCAGATGCTGCTTGAAATTATTCGAGAAGGATCAGGCAAATTGTTTCATATAAAACACCCCCCTGAGACATGCTGAGAAAAAAGATTCATTTTAAAAACTATAAGAAAGAGTAGCACTTAGGGACAGAGAGGCCACAACAGAAATAGCAACTCAAAATGCCCTGGGGAGGGTGAGCTTTTCTTCACGGAGGATGACCAGTAGGCACAGCGTGAGCTGTGCAGGCAGCTCGGACAATGACAAACGTCACTGGCTCCAGGTAGAAGGATTTATTCCCAGCCACAGAGTTCTGCTGTCCAGCCAGGCTGGCCAGTATTAATCTTCCAAGCAACCCCCCTTCATTGAACATCCATCCATCTCTCCACAGCTCTTCACAATAGATACGGACACCCTGGAGCAGGATCAGGCTCAACATCTCCAGCAGAAACCCAGCAAGACCCAAGGAGCTCCTAGGAGGCAGCCCTCCCCTGGATGATTCTCAAGACTTCTACAAACTTAAAGTCCCTGTTTGTGCTTGGACAGCAAACAAGATTGGGGTGCTGTCAGGTGACTGCGCCCCCGCCCCTGTGGAGCAGTTTTGGCAAGGATGCCACAGCTTCAAAGCAAACCCTCAACTCCTCAGCATAGAATCTGGGCAAGTCACCTTTTGATGCCCTTCCAGATAAAGAAAACAGTTCCAAAGCTCCTCACACCCACCCTCTGGGCCCAAAACATCTTCCTGGGCAGCACAAAGGGGCCAGGACTCAGCTACCTCTGCTGCTCATGTTTCCCTACCCACTGTCGTGTCCTCATCCCCACCAGCTCCCTGTGGACATGGTGTAACCACACAGGGAGCACGTGAGACACTCTGTTATTAATACCTGAGCTTTGCCACTGCCCTCCCACGCCGCCTGACGATTCCTCGACCACACTGCATAATTAATCCATCAACATTCTGTGACGAGGTATAAATGTTAATAAAGCAAACACACAGTTGGCTGTTCCTTTTACATTTCCGACTCTGCTAAGATAAATCACACACTTGATTGGAGCAAGCTTTGAAGAGTGTGTTAAAAAGGGAGAAAAAGCTAATAATTAAGTATATATATAAAAAAAGGATACATTTGCAACTGGATTGCCTGCTTTCACCTGGCTCGGCCCTACCTTTATCTCTGCCTCCCCCCTTTGCAGATACAAGCACGCTAGGAACGTTTGCTGAACTAATTGCACATCAACTGTGCCCGACAGAGAGGGTCCTTTGCTGGGTTAGGACCTCCCAACAGCCCTGCAGGGATTCAAACAGGGATAAAGCCAAGAAAGACTTTAAGTATCCCACCAAGCAATGTCCCCAGTGGGAAGAACAGGGGGAAGAGTGCATCCCCACCCAGCTTTGTGGCTGCTGGCACCCCAAAGACTGGAGCTGGATACTAAAGCTGAGATAACAGGAGCTTCAAACCACCACCTACTTCACAAATGCCTGTAACAACAACTTGAGGGGCCCCGACACAGCTAAGCACTTTGCAAAGTGCCTGAGACACCCCAAGACTTCTGCCCCATGCTCCTTTGCACCTGTTACCATCTCCAGTTGAGATGTTGCCTCTTCCTCAGCTGCTTCTGCTCCCCGAGACAAAGCAACGTTCTCTGCACATAATATACCCAACACCTTGTGAAGTCAGGGGCCCTCTTTTTTGTCCGTGCCCATTTTGTCCCAGCTCAGATGCTTCTGTCCAACCCTGCTTCTGTTTCTAAAAAAGGAGAATAGAGAGGAAAAAAAACCTAGTCCCCACCCGCCTCTGCAGTACAAACAAGGCGCAGCGATGGCAAACTCGTCCCTCAACACTCTGCTCACTTTTTTCTTTTTTATGGAGCACTGAAATGAAAGGGGTACTTTAGATTAAAAGATTTGTTTAATGGTCTGATTAATTAATTCCAAACAGACAGAGACAGTTCTGAGGATCTCTGTTAGCTCTTAACCTTTCCAGCTTGGAGTTTGGGGTTTGGTTTTTTTTTGTGTATGAGCAAGGATGTGTTTCCATTTAATATTCAGCGCCTACTGCACGCTCTCTAGGCTGAATCACGTGGCTTTTCCTCTTCACACAGAGAGGGGACCGAACGCTTCTTAAAATAAACAGGAGAGGAGCTGGTAAACAAGGAGGGTGAAAGCAGGAGGGCTCACCTGACGGCCCGCGCCCGCCACGGGCAATTACCACATTCACCCTGGCTCAGTTCACAAAATTAATTAGCAGTGAACGCTGTTGGTCCATATTATTTATGAGCTAACGAGCAGGAGAAGATGCATCTCCAAAGGCAAGCACGGCAGGTGACCAGAAGCAAATTTCAAGCCCCTGGGGAAGGAGAGAACCCCAAACTCCTCAATGCCAGTGATATGCCTCACAGAGCCAAGAACAGACCTAGGACTTGGAGCACAGAAATCCTTGGGTGTGTACAGGGCAGCACGGCCACCATGCTATCCTTCGCACCAGGGTCCTGCTGCCCTCAGCTGCACCCCTGAACCTGGTGCCTTCTGCTCCTGCAAGGAGACTAGAGCAGCGACCAACATCAGGTGTGGACAGGCACAGGCTGGGACACACAGGTCCCTGGACATACATGACGGAGGCTGAGCTACCAGCAGGCAAAGGCCATCTCTCCCAGGGCTGTCACTGCCAGGCTGAAACATGGGGAGACCAACCACCTCGTACCTGTCTCCTGCAGGCTCCAAGCTGTTTCCCTCCTGCTACCCAGACAGATTCCTCCTCCGACTGAAACGTAAGGCCACTTTGTCAAGAGGAGCAGGGACAGTGACAAACAAGTGCATTAGCACAGCAAGAGAGCACACGGTGCTCGCACCAAGCGCTGCATCCGACAACTGCAACATCTTCCCCTCGCTGCTGCTGCTGCTCCCGTCACTGGCTGGCCAAGAGCACTCCACATCTAGCACTCATCTCAGAGGGGAGCCTCAAACCACAGGCTGCTCCCTGGCTCACCACTTCACCAGCCTGCTCCTCCTGTACCATGCCGGGCTCAAGCCCAGGGGATGGCGAGCGAGGGGTAATTGGAGGCTCCATTAACACCAAGGGGACAGATGCAAGGTTGCACGGACAACCTTTGACCCGGCAGGTCAGCAGCACTCAGCGATGCCACCTGCCCCCCTTTCAGCCCAGCTCAGAGCTCCCTTCCACTTGGTGGTACTTCCATGTCCAGCCTACCATGCTGCAATTAAATTCACTGAATTTATGTAGCATTGCCTGTTTTACTGACAATCCACCTGTCCAGATGCTACCTTATCCCCCCCACACCAATTCTGCTGTCCACAAAGAAAACAACAGCCAAAATATCTACAAAGCTCCCTGATCATTTTGCTTTATTCATTAGTTTTTCACCCCATACGCGCACTATTAATGATTTTTTTTTCCCCACTTTGCTGGTTAACAAGCAGAAGGGAGGGGGAAATCACATTCTGGGCTTTTTGCTTCTATCCGCCTTTTGCCTTTTTTTAGCACACAGCAGATGTTTCACACGTCAGAGTCTCTCTTGACAGAGGCAGCCTTTTCCTGTTGGGGAAAAGATGCTCTGAAGGAAATTTTCCTCTGAGCTTTTACTCCCAAACCTCTTCATCTTTCCCACAGTTCTTCCTGTGCCTCCAGCTGGAGCACAAGAGGGAGCGTGTCCTCCGGGTTATCCCAGCACATGGGGCTGACTCCAGCAATCCCCCTGCCTGGCACATGTTGCCTTCAAAGCAACTTCTACAAAAAATGGCACAATAACAACAGAAATTACCATCAACAGGAAACTTCCAGTCACTTCGTCTGTAACTGTCCCACGAGGTAAAAGGAGCCCACAATTAGTGGCGCAACATGACATCAGACCTACAGAAGGACATAACTCTGCAAAAAGCCTACAGACAAAAACACATTTTCAGCCCACAGAAGCAACCCTGCCAACATTGCCAGAGAGCCTCTGCTTTGTTTTTCCGGCCTGAACGATGAGGACCCCCCTTTGCCCTAAGAGAGATGCAAATAAACCTCTCACTACATACAGATAAAGACCTATGGAGTACGAGGGGGCTTCCAAACTCCTGAGTCCATTCTGTCTCGAGCCAGTGGCACAAACTGTTTTTAAAAAGTACAGCTGGGACCAGGTGTTTGGCCAACAGTCTGAGGCACAAAACCCCAGGAGCATTTTCACACCGCTGCCTCTAAAGAAGCGACCTCTGTTTCCTGGCACATCCCCACCTCACTCCATGCTCAAAACCCAGCACTTCAGAGCTGCATCTCCTCTGGAGCCACTGAGAAAGGTTCTGGCACCAACTCCTTCCACAGGATGAGATCTGTGCATTATTTGCTAAAGTAAGTTTGACATTAATTAGCAGGAATCTCGCAGACACAGGCTCACACCATGCAGCAGATGCGATGCGGGCTCACGGCTCCTTCACTCCCCACCGACTGGGATGGGGGCGGGGGGGAGAGCTGCAGTCACAGAGCTCGTGTGACTCTTCCAGGGAGGCTGAGACAAGAGGGACTGTCACCAGCAGTGCCGAGCCAAGACATCCTCTCAGCAGCAGGCGGGATGTGTTTTAAAACAGTCTGGGAAAGAGACAGACGTTGCCCATGGTAGACGTGGCAGAGGTGGGGGGATGACCCACACCAGGCTCCCTGCTTCCCCTGGCCAATTATGTGGTCATTTGACTTGCTACAGAAAGTGGGTAGCAAGTGATCGAAGCACTGGTCTGAAAGTGCCTGTTCCCTTCAGAACATCAGCTTCAGATTCAAGCCAGGCAGCTCAATTCCTCATCCTGTGTGCTCGATAAACCCTGGTCCATAAAATTTATTGCATGCTTCTAGATGACAACTGCAGGGAAAAAAAAAACCACGCTGGCTCTGGAGTTGCGTCGTGCATAGACAGCCTTTACAGATGGCATTGCCACGGCTGATTTACATGAGACAAGAGGCAGGCCAAAGCTGAGCGCCATGAAAATCCCATACCTGGCTGTGGAGAAGCAAACCCCTTCCTCTCCACTGCTACAGCCTGCACCCTCCTTTGTGTCAAGGTTCCCAAACCACGGGTCAGCTGCAACATGCTGGTAAAAGCTACAGCCCGTGCAGGGACGCCAGAGAACAGGAGCTCGCTCGCAGTCACCCGCACCGGGCTGCACATCTGTGAGTACCTCACATCCACCCGTCCATCTGTGTGAATGGTATATAACAGACACAGCGCAGGGCAGAGGGAGGACAGTGTTGGCAAGAAACCTCCAATGAAGCCCAGGAATGCTGCAGTAAGACCTGCTGCTGCCTTTCCTATACAGACCTGTAACACTGGTCCAGAGAGGTGGTCAATGCCCCATCCCTGGAACAGATTCAGGTGAGGTTGGATGGGACATCTGCAGCTAGAGCTAGAGCTAGAGCTGCAGATGTCCCTGCTCCCTGCAGGACCAGTTGACCTTTAAAGATTCCTTCCCACTCAAACCAGTCCATGATTCTACAGCAACAGAAATTAGTTTGGTCCTTCTGTGCTACACACTCAGCAGAGCCTCAGGGAAGCGGGGGCTCTCTCCACAGCCGAGGGAGGGGAAGTAAGAGAGATGCTACTAATGGTACGAGACAGAATCAAACTGAGCATCTACTGACCCTGAGCAAAGGGCAGGGACTCCAGACAAGCAGAATATCTGCAGCACAGGATGAGGCACGGACAGCTCTAGAGCACCTGGGGGAGCAGGGAGCAAAACCGTGAGGGTTGGGGAAGGTCAGCGGCACTGATACACTGGGGGATGAGATCCCTTCCTTCTCATCCATGCCAAATTTGACATCTCTGCTATGCTCCTTCCTCTCCTGAAATATCATTTAACCCACAAGAGCCGAGAGACACTGAATGTACAAAGTTCCCAGCAGATCGGGACCCAAATCCACAGCATCCCAACTGAGCTGAGCACAAAGTGCTGCCCAATGAAATCCATCCTCTCCCTTTCTGATCTGTGACAGAGGGGCTCAGGGGCTAGCAGAGTGGGAAGGAAGGAGAAGGAGGAAAAAGAAGGGGAGAAAACCCCAGCAGCAGCCACACCATGCTGACCAGAGCGGAAAGCTTTCTGAAGGAGCTGTGTGTGTCACATTAAAGTGAGTGAGAGGCCGGCGCGGGCGCTTCCCTGCCTGTCAAGTGCGTTTGTCTCTGGTGCCGGGAACTTTCATTATTCATTATTCTCCCGGCGTGGGCAGCAACAGGAGCACGAGGCTCTGGCTAATCCCCACCTGATAATGTATTTCTGATAAGCATGACGGAGCTGATGCTACCGACCAGGACCCACATTTCCAGTGGATCAAGTGCCATTTACAGGAGGCAGGCGCCACGAATTTAGATGTGGGAGACAAAGGGAGGTGAGGGTGCGAAGGGAGAGCGGTGACGTGGATCTGGGGACAGAGGAGGTCTCCCCATGCCATTGCAAGGATGCACACACATCATTAATACTACACTCCACCCAAAAGCAGTGGCAAAGACACCTCGCCCAAGCCAGATCTCCTCTGTATGGTACAGAGCTCAGAACAGCAGAGCCCAAAAAACTACAGCCCCTTTGAGAAGGGTTCCAGGAGTGAATTGTGCTTTGAGAGAGAGCTACTTCTGCATCTGTCCAGGGCCTGCGTCCACCAGCAATTATCGTGTCTCGGATCAACCTCATTGACTCCAATAGTCTCGCGGTACAAAGCTACAGCAATGGGCCATTAATATTTATCAGGCTTCATACCAGGAAAAATGGCTTGTATGATATGTTCTGTGTAATTTATGTCATGTATTTTAACAGTGGGTCATGGCAGAAGCCAGATAACAATAACCTTGTCAACCAGCAGGATTTATAGCTTGGTTAGGATACATATAAAGGTACCCGCATTATTGCAAGTCATAAGTATTTCAAGTGTGAAAACTCTAAAGAAGAGGTATAGGTGCCAGAGGGCTAAAACTATGGCTATTTGAGACAAAGAGAAAATTTAGGTCAAGTATAAATATGGAGAAAGTTCTCTATGCCAACATCGACAGCGTCTCCCAGGAGGAAGGAGGAGATGCTCCATTGTTTTTGACATTTCAAACGAGGCTGGATGGAGAACTAAATATTACACGTGGTAAAGAGCAGCTTACAGGCCAGCGAGGGGATAGGCTAAAAGACAACCCCCGGACGAGTTTGCTACACTGCCCTCTCCTGTCAGCCCTGCACAGCCGACGCTGCCAGGAAGGAGGGAGCCGGAGCTCGTTGCTAACAACATCCATCATTACAAAAAGACACATCAGCACAGCGGGACTCAGCCCAAAGCCGGGAGATGTACGTGGGTGACCCCCACCGAGGCTCTAGCCCTTTGTGTCTATCCTCTGAAGACCTTTCCGGATCCGGAACCTCTGTGCAAACACTAAGGACCAGCCCCTCTGGAAAGAGAGGAGATGAAGACGAGCTGGTCCCAGAAGACCAGAGCATCCCTGCAGCCTCGTGAAGCTCAAGCAGCAGGAGAACTCCTGCCACGCAGTGATCATAACTTTGCAACAGCAGCAGCTCTTTAACAGCTTCCCTCGCTAACAAGCTGCTGCTCTTGTTTTCATGTTTTGGAATGGCTTAATCCTGTACATGATAACATCCCCAACAAGCGAGTGCATTAAACTGTGACAGCTTTTCACTGACCTAAGCAATTGCATTGCGAAAACGCCATTAGCGTCTCTCTCTTCTTCATCTAATCCCCCCCCATCCCTCTGCCTTTTCCCTGGTCAGTAAGAGCTATGCTCAATACCACTATTAAATTACCCTTAGAAATACGCTCCTCAAAGAAAATCAATGCACATGTGTTTTAACACTTGTCACAAATAGATCAACTGGGCAATCAAATATATATTATTCAGCCCAAGGTTTAAATAAATAAAAGGGCCACACATTGGTGCTGTGTTCCCGTGGCATGTGCCACCTCCTGGGCTGCCTCCGTGCCCAGCACCCCTCTCTGCTCCACCTGAATCCGCCTAACAGCCATGGCATGGCACAAGGGGGAAGGATCGAGCTCCAGCACTCATTGAACCCGGGTTTACGGCCATGCCAACCCTGGGAAGCTGGGGAGGGTGCAAGGACCCAGCCCTGGCACAGCCGGCACTCCCCGGCTGCAGCACTGGGCTGCACAGAGGCTGCTGCATAGGCTCACTGTGCTTGTTTTTCAAATGCTTCTCCTCATTCCCTTCCTGACGC
Organism: Ceyx melanurus; assembly: GCA_024611195.1. NCBI lineage: Eukaryota > Metazoa > Chordata > Aves > Coraciiformes > Alcedinidae > Ceyx > Ceyx melanurus. The sequence goes on from JANHGL010006550.1 coordinate 34,809, forward strand.
TATTACTTACTGCCCCGGGTGCCAGTGCGACCATTCTCCCCGGGAGCACGTCTCGGCGTCTCGAGATAAAGAGCCATTGCTGATGGTTTGTATGGGGAACATGCACACAGGTCTAAAGTGCCTGATAAATAGATCGTGAGCCTTGAAATCTATCCCTACTGTGAAGACGTTTGCTGAGACTATTTTTACTTCAACATCATTTTCTACTTTTTTTTTTTTTTTTTCACCCATCCTCCCTCTTTTTTACTTGGTCAAATTGGGACAGAAAGGGATTTCTTGCCGACTAATTAAAGTCCCACATGTTAATGAACTCCCAACACTTTACTGCCTCCGAGTGTCTGCAGCCCCACAGGAAATTAATAGGAGCTTTAATCACGAAGAGACTTGAAAGGTCAGTGCCTGCTATGGGTCTCCAAACGCAGAAGGCAACAGAATCACATCATATTTTTAAAACACCCCGCTGAGATGCGATGGGGCTGAGGCCAGAGACAAAATAACAGGCAGAAAATGAGAGGTGCTGCTGCCGTCACTGGGCGAGGGGAAAGTGGGATGGGGGAGGCTGCAATCCCACGCTCGGCCTTTGTTTTCCATTTCATCTGCCCTACCTCTGTTATTTCTTTTCTTTCCCCAGTGCAAGGCCAGATTACATGTGATCGATCTGCTCACACATAACCCTTTACCAGCCCACTTGACAGCTCATCTCGTGACCTTCTTCTCCATCTAAACCAGCTCTCCCCCATTTTCCCTTCCTGGCTATTTGCGCACATCTTCCTAAAGCTCTTTCCAGGATATGAGGAGGTATGGAAATAAATTGAGATTCTAAGTAGCTGCTCCAGGTGGACCAATTACTGAGCTAATCCATAATACCTACCTGGCTCCAATAGCTAGTTATTTACAGCAGTCACCAAAGCACGGGCAATCTCTTCGCTCCACACCACAGTACTGCTGGCGCCAGCTCCGCCAGGTATTTTTAGCCCAGCCCCAGTGAAATTCTGGTGCTTGAAAGCCTTCAACTCAAGGCATCTCCAAGTAAAGGTGCAAAGTCAGAAGCAACAGCTTGGACTGAGTGCATCCAGGACTGGACAGCATGGCCCCAGCTGGCAAATGGACTGGGGTGGTGTTTCCACACTTCTATTCCTGGCACAAACCTCAGTCTGTCACATGTTTTCCTGTCCACTCTCAACAGCAGCAACTCCAGATCCAATGGGAGAAACTAGCTCTAGGCCACAGCTATGAATACAGACCTGGTCTAGACACTGCAAGTTGTCCACCCAAAAGACTGATATTCACTATACAAGTGAGGAGGAAAGCCTCTCCTATCCCAACCTGGCCAGCAAAAAACAAGCTAGAGACCCTTGGCCATTCGCCCGAGGACCCTCAAAGAGAAAAATATTCCTGTGTCTGAACCCGTCATCCACACGCAGCTCCTCCAAACCCTTCCAAGGGGCTCTGGCAGCTCTTCCCTCTTCCTTCTGCTCTCCTCAATTTCTCTGACCCTTGAACCTCCAATGATGTGATTTCCTACTGGATTGATTGTAAAAGCTTCAGCTACTCTAATCACAGATCAATGGCTTGCTCTGTGGAGAGAAAATCATCCTCGGTGGTGTTTATTATCCCTGCAAATTTCTGCTGCCCTCCTCTCGCTCCTGTAGCTCTTTAACCCCTCGCTTCCTACAGTCTTCACTTTCTCTCGCACTGGGGACTCCTCAAGATGGGCCGAGGAAGGAAATAATTCCCCCAGGATTTTACAAGCACCTGCTCCCAGCACCCTCACCAGCAAACCTTCACCATAAATCTCTGCTCCTGTCTTGAACAGAATCCAAAAGACCTCCAACAAGCTGGCTGCAATCCCAACACTGAGAAGAGACGAGGCCAGAAATGAGTCTGAGCAGAAACCAAGCCTCCCTGCAAGCTGGAAGGAGGCACCGGAGGAGCAGGAAATTTGGCCACCCAAGAGCGATTAGATGGATATAAGAGCTGAGCCTGGCTCCACCATGGGCTACAGCGAGCTCCTGAGGGTGCACACCCAAAAGCAAGGGATCAGACCCCACACATCACTGCTCCAGCCCATCTCCGGAGCACATTCAAAGGGCTTTATGCCCCAGAGGCCTTTCCATCTTTAGGTTTACAAGATACATCCCGAGAGGGAAGGAGCCCCCAGCACTACTGACGAGGCTCAAAGACTCGGCAGCGCATAGCCCAGGAGAAAACCCAGTGCTGCAACAGCATCAAATGCACACTTCAGACGCCCTCCCGCTTGCAGGGAAGTGCTTCTTCCCTCGAGTTCAAAGACTCTTCCCTTTGGGCAGGTTATAATTGAGCACCGTGACGTTATCCGCATCGGCCGCTCTCGGAGACGCGGTGCTGAATGAGACCCGTCATTGCTCCCCGCTTCTCTCCGGCAATTCCACGGCCTTATTTTGACTTGCGGTTCCTCGTCCCCCTTGGGATTTGGCCCCATCTACAGAGATAATTGGAAACACACCCTCTGCATCCTCCTCCTGTCAGGAGCCAGCTGTCTGATGCTTTAAAGACAATCTCCTTGTTTTCCTTTGCTCCCCGCGAAAGCCTCTGCTGAGATCCTGGCGAGACGAATGCCGTGGGGAGTGGGAGGAGATGGCCCCACTCCCTTCCCAAATAATTCATCCTCTGCAGGCCCAGTCTCAGCTTCCCCTTCAATTTCCAGCCAAATATCATCTGACAGCACTTTAGAAAGCACTACGAGAAATCACCGTCGGAGCAATAAGACTATTACAGTCCCTCAACGGCCATAGCTGAGGATGAAATAACTGCGCCCGTCGCTCACCTCTGGATTTGGCCTCACCACAACCCATCCTCCTCCGAGAGACCCCAGTGCCCATTCCCAAGATGTTCCGATTCCATTTTCTCATATGCTGGCTGCCTTAGCAGAGGGAAGGGGCACCCAAGACCACAGGAGAAGCAGGCAGCAAACTTTCCCTGTGAGACCAATCCTCCCGCAACAAGCATTCCTCCCTCCCTGCAATGGGGATGTCTTCCCTTTGCCGCTGCTGGCACCGACGTTGGCCTCTTGAAGTACTGGGATGGATATACACACACACACACACACACACACACACACACATAGATACATACATATATATAAAGAACGACCCACTTAATGAGCTCTGATACCCTCCTTGTAAAGAGTGGGAAATTATCTGCGAGTCTAGGAATATCTTCATTAAAAATGCATTTAGCTGTGGAGCGCTCGGAAAGAGAGACCTGTAATACATGAAAGATTAGCCCCAGATTGCTGATTGGGCTCTTTCACATCGTTATGGTAATTAGGCTCACACAGGCTGTTGTGCTGACTCCGATACTTTGCCGGGTTTGCCTTTGTCTGGGATTTAAGGTGGATTTTCCCCTCTGCTCCTCACCTCTTCTCCCTCCTCACCAATTCCTCCCTCTCTGATAGTTTCGGCCCTGGCCGAGGAGCAGACAGTACCCCAGCTCATCAATATTCAAAGTGCCTCCATCCGATTCGCCCGTGCTCCCCGGCTACCTCTGCCAACCCCAGCCCTGCCTCACACAGAGGAGAGAGAAGAAATTAATGGTAATTACGAGGTGCGAGTGGATATTACAGCTCTCAATCTGATTGCCACCGAAACCAAATAAAAATGCGACTTAATCAGCCAATTATTAAAGCAGGGAATAAACAAACGGTGACGCGCCCTCATCCCTCCTAACGTGCTGACCCAGCTCCAGCAGGCAAACCTTACTCCAGTCTGGTTGGGGTTTTTTTGGCTCTCTCCGTGTCATTGGAAAGGGAAATCCCACCCAGCCCACAGAGCTGGAGAGAGAAAGGCATGCTTCAAGTGAGGTATGAGGGGCAAGGAAAAGGTTTCCAGGGAGGACCGCATTCAAGGAGTGCGGCTTTCAACAAGTCTCATGGTTCACCTCTCGCTGTCAAGTACTGCTTCAGTTCTCCTAAGATGCTGAACCTGCTCCACCGAGCACACAGCTGCAGATCTCCTCTGAACTGCAGCAGAAATGCTATTGAGAGGCATGCATGTGCCTGACAACTGCTGGGTCAACCTCCACAAGGAGGAAGGGGCCATTTGGTGGCCTAAAACCAGCAAGGTGGCAAAGCCAGGAAGGTGCCATATCACTGTTCGGGTCTTGCTGCATGTTACTGCCCTGAGCTACAGCAAACAGCAAAAGAACCTCTTCCTTTGGTCTTAACTCAAGGATCTAACAAGGTGCTTCAATGCTCCTTGGCTCCCGAGACTCAACCAAAGCATCCAAGCACGACATACAAGCAGCAGAGGTTTCAGAAACCCCAACTTCTGCCATCAGCTGCTAAAACACCTTTCCAGGAGAGAGGGATTCGATAAGCAACAGCCAAGTCCAACCAAGGTAAAAAGCAAGGAGCACAACCAACTACCAGCCCACACCATCCGGTGACACAAACAACAAGGAGCTGCCTCCTCCCTCCCAAAACAGGTCTGGGCTTCTCTGCTGCCTTCATCCTGGATGGCAATGCTCTCCGATGACCTCGAGCCAGGCCTCACTAATCCCAGACACAAATCCCTCTGAACGCTGCCACTCACCCTCTTAGCGTCTCCTCCTCCTGTATCTGCCCACCTTAGGTTTCAGCTGGCACTGGCCTAATCCAGCTCAGAGCCCAGGGGATCTCTGCAGAGCCACCAGCCCTGTATTAACCTTCTGGCACCAGGGCAGGTTTGGAGACTTTCCAGATGTGATCTGAGTCTCTGATTCAGAATAATAATGGACAGGAATGATCATAAATTAATCTTCTTGTCCATCTCTCCCTTTCTCATACATGTATTGATGTGTTTCTCTAGCCTCTCCACATCCTCCTGCCACTCTATTCATCCATCTATCTCCTGGCATGTCCTTTAATTACCTACCCATTAGGTTTCCTCTTTCCTGGCTTCACATTTTATACCCTCTGTGGCCACAGCAGAGAATAAGCTTTAACCCTGTCACGGACGACAGGGAAGAGTTTAGTGCTGAGCCCCACGCTCTTCAGGGACCTCTCCAGAAATTCTCTCTTGAAAGCAAAAAAGCTTCTGATGAAGTGAAGGAGGTTGCTGTCACAGCTGTAAGGTGGACACCTACCCAATGGGACACTGTTGGCTTGCCCTTCTACTCCACACTACTACCAAGCACAGGAAAAAGTCAAGATAGTTCCCAACAGGACTCCAGCTTTGGAAGCCCACCCCTGCGCCCTCCTCATACCCCACTCCCTTCAAATCCTTCTTCAAAGCCTCTGCTTTCTCCAAAGCCTTGCAAATAAGGCCCAGCAAGCAAGGATAACACTAAAGAGATTGTTGGTTTGGGTTCATCTCCAGGGCTTGGAGAGACAGCAAGCCTGACACACAGCCTGACACAGCACCTTTGGAGCAGATGAAACTTTTTTCCAACTCCCAGCCCTTGGAGCCCGAGTTCACTTCCAAAAAGCACAGCAGAGGCTCTTTGTGAACTACTCCAGCAGCACAAGCAAAGCCGAGCAGCAGCAGGACAACAGCTGGAACGAACCAGCATGTGCGGCCCGCTCGGAGGGCTGCGAGAGGCTGCGCAGCTGCCGATGACGGATGACATTTGGGTTTCAGGGAGACAGTTTTTGCAGGGAATCTGCAGAGCAGCCAGTTTGAAGACACCCCCTCTGCTTCCCCCAGTAATTGCTTAATAAGCATCACACGAGCCTCGTTTGCCAAGGAAGCGACCAGAGCACACTGGGACACCCACTCTCAGAGGTTCACCAAAGGACCTCATGAAACCTCCTGTCCCAGACTCCACAAGTGTAGCCATCCCAATCCCACCATGTATTTGCCCATGTTGCTCTCCCAACTCCTCTCTCCACATCCTCTCCAATCACTTTCCAATGCTTGCTACCAGAGAGATTGCGATTCCTACTGTAAATTAATCCAATTCCTTCCTGTTTTGTCTCGCCATGGACGTGGAGAACCATCAATCGCTCTCTTTTCTATAAGAGCTTCTGACATATTGGAAAATAAATACATAAAAAAATTGAGATAGTGTCTCCCTCTCTCGCCTCTGGGTTCCTGAAGGCAGCTCTAGGAGGATTGCCGGGAGCTCCTCATGGCCCCACACACAATGCCCAGCCCTGTTCTGCCAGGAGGAGCTGCTCTGCAGAGCTATTCCTTCCTTCTCCTGCTGCTCCCAGAGTTACACTGGGAGGCTGAAGTCCCCAAGCCGGTGGGATATGGGGTGGGGAAGGATATGGGAATGAATATCCAAGAAAGCAGCTGGTCATTTCTAGCCTGGCCAAGAGAGAGGCCTCAAACAGCAGCATTCCCTCTACACAAACATAGCTTCACCTCCTCCCACCCTTGCATTCCTCCCACTGAACTCCCCACACGTGGGTGCCCCTGTCCCAGGCTGCTGCCTCCTCCCAGGAGGAGCTGTGCCAGAGTTGGTTCCTCAGACTGTGTGCCAGCCCCGTAGCTGTACCACCAGGGCTGGGCACCTATGCTGTAACAGGGATATCAAAGCAAGAAGTGAGCGGCTCTGTCACGACTGCTGCTATTTATACCCCGAGGGACTGATGAGCACCAGCAGCAAGGGAGAACACAATGGTGAGCAGCAGGCACTTGATTACAAAGGGGTATTTTTAGAGCATGTGAATCCTCTACCCCCTCGGCAGAGAGTTTTCTTTCTCCCTCCTTCCCATCCCAACCCCCTGATGGCAGCTCTGGATGCTGCTCTGTGCCTTGTGTTCACAGTGTTAGACCCCTGCCAGACAACTCACTCGTACTCACACAAGCAAAAGGACAAATTGCTGCAATACTGCTCCAAAAGCCACTTCCCTGTCCTTCCTCCCACCTCTCCAGACACAGGCCCACACCCCACAAAACAAAGCAGTAAGTAGACAGAGAAAGAAGAAGAAGAAAGAAGAGCTGGAGCCCGAGTTCCCAGAACCAGCAGCAGGAGCTGAAGAGAGTGGTGTGAATCCAACCAGAAACCAATTGTGATCAAAAAGGAGGCTTCTATAATCTCTTATATAGATGCCAGCCCTCCAGAGCCTCTTCAGCAGGGGCAGCTGGGAGCTCCTAATCACCGGCAAGTTAACATACCTGGGACAACTATGACAGGGACCAGGTTTCCCTCATCAGCCCCATCAACAGGCTCTGGGCTGTCATCTCCTCTCCTGCTCCCATTTCTTTACATTACTGGCTGCAAACATCATATTCCCTCATTTTCCGAGTCATGGCCATCTGGAAATATCTCTCAAATCTTCCACTTGTGCATTCTGGACTTTTTTAGCACTGCCCTCTCCTCTTTATCACCTCTCCCTGTTCCAGATCCAGGCTCAGGTTTGCAGAAAGGGTCAGTGAGACAGAAACAAGAAGGGCGTGGGTCACAGCAGCCACTTCTTCAAAGATCAGAGACTCCAAAAGCTTAACCCTTTCTGTCCAAGACCCCAAATACTGCTCCTTCAAAGGTGCCAGCATCCAAGCCTCATCCTGCCCATTGCCTGTGTTGCATCCAAAGGGTGAGTGACGGCATCCCTGGAGTCTCAGAGTCTCTCTCATTCCATCCTGAACACCACAGCACCTCATTAAAGATGCTGGACACCCAAGAGTTTCTAACTGTACAGGAACATTCATGCCCAGCACCTCTGAAAACCTGGGACCCAAGTCAGGGACAGGCAGAGAGGAGCCAAGGAGACAGAAACTCCACAGCTACCTGGCTCCAAACCTCCTCAAAGGGGACTGGGTACTGCAGCCACCCAAGAAAAGGCACCTGCTGGCCCTCGGCTCCTCTTTGAACCCATCAGCTCTTCCTGACTCCCCTTGGATTCGCAAGAGCCATTTCACACTTGTCCTTGGACACCTTTTACAGGCAGCAAATTAATACCGGCAACTAACCATTAATCAGAGCTACCGAGGAAGGGGTCTGAGGCAGGCCAGGCTCTGCTCCTGTTCGTGTCAGACAAATGCAAGCCCGTGGAGCGACTCCAGACCTACGCGGCGCAACAGCCAGCGGCGCGGGGCCGGGCACTCAATCACCCGGCACCCGATGCCAAGCTCGGCAGCCTGGCATCTGGGCTCGTTTTGACTGGCTGCTGCAAGCACGCTGGTGGAGAAAAGGGAAAGGAAAAAGTACACGGGCGGTTTGTCACCCGCAGCCCTGGCCTGGCTAAGAGAATGCAATCGTTAGATACGGCTTTTCCCATTATAGTTGGTTAATGACTTGCTATTGTCCTCCGAACAGGCGAGGAGGGGAGCGAGGAGGACAGAATCTCTCTGCCTGATTGCAGAGGTGTCCTGGACTCTCGCCGCACAAAACCCTCCGTCGTAATTAAAAGCTGCTATTGCTCATTCCTCACAAAGGCGGGTTGGCAATTAAATCCGCTCTGTCGAGAACTGCTTTTTCCCTTCTAGACAGATACACACATACTTATGCAGACATAGGTAGACTTTAAATGCAATTCCTTGCCAAATAAGAAATAGTCTCGCTCTGCAGGCGTGTAAAAAGGTCTCCCGTCATTCCGGAGCACATAAATATTTTTCATGCCCTTAACACGGCCAGCCAGCCTCACCCGACTGCTGCAGGGCTATTTTTTTCTGCGCCCGAAGCCACGTTTGGGACTGACACCCGTGCCCGTCCTGAATTACGGGAGCCGTAAGCCACGCGCCCAACTGAGGCCGCTAACCCGCTCGTTTTAATTCTTCATGACACCAGCTATAGATACACGCTCTGACACTCATGATCTCATGATTTCTAGCAGCTCTCTTCAGGGACCACACCGCACAGTACTGCCACAGACAACAGAGCTGCTCGTAAACTGCTCTGCCTGCGTGTGCCGAGAGGAGAGCGTTGGCTTTTATGGGCCACGCCGCCTCCCAGCTATTTGTGACTCCTCTAAAAATCATGCGGCAGCCGGTGGGAAACAGGCAGAAAAGAGGAATTCGGGGGGGGGGGGGATTCCAGACCCAACCATCTCTGATCTAGGAGGATACAACCCAGAATAGCCAGCAAGGCTCTGCTCCAGAAGAGGAGTGAATACCAGGCAGATCCTCGGCTCATCCCACCCTTCACATCTCCAGCAGGGTTTCTGTCCCTTTGTCCCCGTGGTGAAGAGCTGTGGCAGCACCAACATGCCACGTGGCCCTTGCACCTCGATCCCCGCTGGCTCCCAGAAGCAGCCTGCCGTGGCTGCCTTTAATAACTTCGCAATCAGCTTTAAATTGGCACTGCAAAAGGTTTATAAAAGTTTGTGTTGCCTGCTAATTAAATCCATACAAATGCTGTCTCGGCATTAATTTACTGTAAAATTAGCATGAGGCTACAGTGGGTTATTTGCAAGAAACTGGCCCACGCTGAACTACCAGCAAGGAGCAGCTGACCTTGGGAATTATCTCCCCAAACCCTGCCTGCCACAGATCAGACGCAGCCGTTCTTCGAGGCGCCACATGCAAATATTGTTGCTTTTCAATTATTTGGCGACTGATCCGATAGCTCAGACACAGTGGCTAATTAAAATCTAATTGAAATAAAATCATTTCCAATTCTGCCACCTTTTATCTCTCCTTTGGAGCAAAGGTTCATGGTACCGTGGACTGGATGTCCTCGGTCCCTTTTGTTCTGTTAGCTCTGCAAACAGCCCGTGTGCCACCCTGCTCTCTGCCAGGGTGTTGGCAGCAGGGTGGATGAGGGACCATGAGGTGAGGGTGGTGGTGGGATAAGGAAAGTCTTGAGGAGGGTAGATAAATAAGAAGCAAAACTAGGGAAAGAAAGAAGATAGGAAGGAGAGGTATGGAAAAGGTAGGGGAAGGAGACGAGAGGACACCTCCAAGGCTGAAGAAGGAAGGAAGCCCCAGCCCTGCCCATCTCTATACAGACATCGATGATGTGCCTCCACTCCCTCAGCTTAGCAGCATCCTAACCAAAGAATAGCTGAGCACGGAGGACAAATATGCCCTCGAGTGTGCTCTGGAAGTTCAACCACACCTTGTGCTTGATCAGCTTCCACGGGAAGGTATCACGGTGCCAGCGGGGAGGGCACAGAAATTAGCACAACAGCAATGCTGGCACAGCCTGACCTCAGCTACGGGGCTGAGCCATGGGACCCCCTCCAGCAACACAGAGGGGTAGGCAAGGAGCGAGCTGGTTGCACAAACCACCTCTGTTGTGCCCTTAGCAGAGAGAGGGGGGAAAAAAAAAGGGCAAAAAAAATCATCTGCATAATTTAAGCAGAGGTGGCAGAAATGACTTCCCGATATAGCTGCGCCTCAGCCACCAAATATAGAACTGGACACACTGTATAAAACCCAATTACTACTGTGAAAACCTCTCTCAGACATACACACTTGAGACTGTATTAACTCCAGCAACACAGTATATCTTGTCATGCCAATAAAGTTCTTGACACTGAAATTGAGAGGAGGGAGAGCATCTATATGTACTCGGGGACCAGGGAGAGAGAGTGAGCCATGGAAAGCAAAGGATAGAGGAGCAGCGGCTGACTCTAACAAGCCAGTTTAATTTGCCTGACACATTTGCCCTAGTATTTTTTTCTTTCTTTTCCTCCACGACTTTATAGCTCAGCAGGAGAGATCATAATAATAATTAAAAAAAAAAAAAAGCCAACCAGGGTTATAAATAAAATGAGAGACAAAGAAAGAAAGAAAGAAAGAAGCACACGTGGTGTTTAGAGGCAGCGAAGCCGCCACACCGAGGTTTTTGGAGAGGAGACCTCCCGTGTGCCCTCCCAGCTCTCCTGCAGTTATCCCTTTGTGGCCAGATCAGATGCTCTATCTCGAGTTGGTCACTTGGCTCCACGGACACATGCAACCAGCAGCATGAGAGCCTTCCAAGGTTGATGCCCGAAAGGCGGTTTTGAGGGTGCAGAGGTGCTGGAGGGGTGCTCAGGGGGCTGCTGCAAACCTTTGCTCAAGCAAAAGGAAAGCTGTCTGCTTTCCTTCCCTTGTGTCCCCATGTTTGCTGCATTCTCCCAGTCTTCGGGCAGCATCTGAGGGTCACGGGTCCCCCAGGTTCATGCATACCTTTGGCTGGCTCCCACCTGAAGCTCTGGGCTAGCAAAGTCGAGTCTCACTCAAGCGAAGCATTCCTCACTATTAATCCCCTCAAGAGGTTGCAGAGGATCACATGGATCTAATGATATCTGCACCAGCAGGAACACAGCAGAGCTGTCACTAACTCCACCACACAGTTCCTTCTCCCTCTCCATATTCACAGTAGCTCAAGGGCTAAACAAACTTGGTGTGAGGAAGGGAGGGAGAGTGGAAACCTTTTACCTTCACCAGGCGATTAGCAACGGGCTGTGGGAAAGGGCAGAGACATCTGGCAGCTCAAGGCTGGGGAAGCCATGTGGGATTAGGATACCAAGGAGGCAGAGGAGCCAGCTCAGCCCTGGCTCCAGCCAGAAGGATGCTGCCCAGCATCATGGACCTGCCTCTGCTGGACACAAGTCCTCAGCAGCACCTTGCCTTTCCCTTTCCCGCTGCGGAGACCTGAAGCAGAAATTTCCCTCTCCAAGAGGACCCCTGGCCCTCAGGGGTCAGGTCACACAAGGATGGGGACTACGGGTATCACCTCTGCTCTGCTTCTGCAAGGAATGCTCAGCACCAGAAGGAAAAGCTCACAGCTGCCCCCAGATGTGGGGAGACTCAAATCACTAAGAGAAAAAAAACAAACCAGCTTTGCTCTCATTCATTCCCAGTCTTTTTTTCTAGTGCCCATCGGTCGCTATGGTTGATGTGCCACAAGCTGAGAGCAGCTTGAACAAAGGTCCCCTTGGTCTTGCATTTGTGACAGAGATCTGAAAGTGGGGCTCTCCTTGAGCAAACCAGTCAGTAACTGGGGGAATAAGGGGCGGGAGAGAGGAGGGCTCACCCAGCTGCACAACTCACAGAAACTTCTGTGGCAAGTCTCATTTAAAAAAATAAAAGAAAACCCATCACGGGGGCAGGGTGGGGCATAAGGATTTGCACGGGGACCAGGCACGGTCCTGTGCTACCCCTCGGAGCACTGGCAAAATCCTTCCCAGCTCCTCGTGCTCTTGGGGGAAGATGATGGTTCTTCATATTAATGGTAAGTGTCAGTGTATCAATTTCAGACTCTCCGAGAGTTGAGATGAAACATGTGCCAAGGTCAGGGCTAGAAGGCTTAAGTGTATCTATTGTCATCCGCATAATAGCATACGGATTCATTTCTATCATTTTTATCTCTCTTCTTTTTTAATAATCCTATAGCGAGGATATAATTCTCTATTAATATATTATAGAAGAAGCTTAATGGAAAAAAAGCAGGGTGCTGCCTTTTTTTTTCCTTCTTCTTCTTTGGACTTACACGCTGCGCATACAGAAAGGTGGGGTCTGAGGTTGCCTGTTCTCCTATTTTTTTTACTGAGAAAGTGTTTCCTTGCCTCTTCTTTCACATCACTGCAGACAAAACAGGAATATAGAGCTCTGCCTCCTGGGGAGGCTCATTAGAGGACCCCCAAAACGGGAGGTTTTCTGAGCTGTTATTTCACGGTGCTGGGTTTAACAAGGACATCTCTCTCATGAGGCTTTCTCCAAAAAAAAATATTACCCTGCTTTAAAACAGGAGGTGACAAGAAAATGCTCCCCCAAAAGTGGGGTTTCAAACAGCCAGCTACCCCTCGCCTTCCAAAGAAATCATGCCTCAAAAACCACAATGCTAACAAGTTCTCCAGATGTCCTCTGAGCCTTCCAGAAAATAGAAGAGAGGCACATACTGAATTTTTAATGCGAAAACCAGTCAGAAAAGTAAGAAAGCAAACAAACGGGAACACAAACAAACAGAACGGAAGCTTTTTAGTCCTCCTATGTATGTAAATCTCATATCACACAGATTCCAGCATCTGTTTTTCCCTATTCTCTTTTAAATCTCGGCGTAGATAACATAAGAGAAACAACAGCCAGCAGCTCTGGAGCTGTCGCTATGAGGTCTGCTTTGGGAGAGGATGAGTTTTTTCCCCACCCGTGCCAGACCCACCATCACCCACCATCACACACAGCTACTAGCACACAAATAAAAGCCTGCCTGCCCAGTTCACGGGGGGTTGAACAGTTGGACACCAGTCTGCGGAACACCCAACATGGTCAGTGGTAGCTTCCTGGTTTCAACTCAACTCAATGAGGTCAAAAAGGAGCCTCCACCTATCACCTGGCCAAAGAAGACTGGTCTCACAGCATCCTGAGATGCAAATGCAGTGACGTGGAGGAGAAACCAAAGAGAAGGAACTGCTGGACAACTAAAAAACACTTGGAACATGTAGAACACTTGAGGACAGCAGGAATGTCCACTTCCCCTCCACAAGGGCTTCTCCCACAGATTACAGCTACTCCAGTGGAAAAGCCTGGCAGATACATTCCCACCACCACGGCCCTTACTCCTCTTCCTTAAAATATGAGTGGGCTAAACGGCTTCCTATTCCCTGACACCCAAAGGTCAGAGCAAGGAGATAAATGTTAACATTTCCAGTGAGAAAGAGTTTACAGCCAGGTCCTCTGTGGCTCCAAAGACCTGGCTGAACTCATTTTGGGGCCTCCTGCTCTTCCCAACAGAACACAACACAAGAGCTGGACAAGGCCCAGAAGTCCACGCTGCCATCCCATTTACTAAAAAGCCAAGGATATCCAGAAAGACAATATTTTTAGCATAGTTAAAAGGCAAAAATAAAAAAGGAAAAAAAAAAAAAAAGAAGAAGAAAAGCCACTGTTCTATTCATAGCAGGCTCGAGAGGATACAAGCTGTAATGCTGAGTGAAAACATCCTTGGACGACAGCCCCCGATTCCCTGCTGTGCACAGCGGGACCGAGGCTCAGCCAAGAAACAGGATTCCACCTCTGCCCAAACCACACGCGGAATCCAACTGCTGAAACACCCCGGGGTTCACACGCGAGGGGGACGGTGAACACAGGCTCATTGAAAATGCTTTTCATCTTTGCTCCCAAAAGAGCCGCTGCCTCCCGCGGGACTCCTACCGGAGAAGAAAGAGCTGCAGGTACGCACAGGGTGGGGAGAAGAGAAGGATAAAAAAAACCCCAAACCCTACTTTCCCATCCTCAGAAACAAAAGTTTTGGGCAAAACCCCTTCCCCCCGAGGTGTTGCTTCGCCGTGGCCGGGCAGCAGGCGCCGGCGGCTGCCTCGGCGGGGACATCGATCTCGCGGTGGCACTAAACGCTCGGCGCGTTGAATTAGTGCCGGTAGATTTCTCTGCCGAGAACATGTTCAAAATCACAGTTGGGTTACAAGAATCAATTAGGGCCAGATGGGGGTGTGAGGAAGTTAAACAATTTGCCTTATTGTAGGATCCGGCGCCACGGCAAAAGGTTCTTTACATTTTCATTTAGATTTAAAAATCACTCGAGTGCACCCGCTGTATAATTCAATCGAGGAACGGAAATGAAACTACCGAGTGGGTAACAGATACATTGTTCTTCTCCGGAAGATAAAAGTGTGGGGAAGAGGAAAAAAAAAAAAGGAAAAGGAAAAAAAGGAGAGGATTAGAGCTCAGCTCCTCAGCAGGGGGAGATCTGCACAGAGGCACCTATGTCGAGTCAGCACCATCGGCTTCCAGCATCAGCACTGACATCCTGAGCAGGTAAGAACGTGGTCGCTCCCATCAACCCTGGCTCTGTTTGGCCATTGGTGGGAATTCAAGCTAAATATTTTGCAGGATGAATTTTATGGGGACTGATGTTGAGTCACCACATCAACCTCAGCCAGCCCAGGAAACCAGTCACCTTCCCATCAACAAGACAAGCACCCACACAGACTGACTCCCAGCTGGAAAGTGGCAATGAAACTGAGCCAAGGTTAGTCAGGGGGAAAGAAAAAAAAACCCTTGCTAATATGCAGCACACCTTCCACCACAGCAATAAAGACGAGATTGAATTGCAGAACGTGGCTGCGGGTCTTGTTTCTATACGTTTCAATGTTGTGCTCCAACAGGTCGGAATATTGTTAGCAATTCCGTCTGCAGAGGAGACATTGCTGAGCTGGGGAAAACATGTGGCAAATTTCCTTCCGCGCTCATCTTGGATCAGGTGAAGGCATTTGATTATATAGGCTTGGGGGTTATTTGCATTATGGGATTCCCAACACTCCTCCTGAAATGGTTAGGAGCATTATGTAAATCAGCCAAAGGGGAAGCTTTTGACAAACGTCTCAGCTGATGGAACAACTTTAATCTCAAACCTGGCTACTTTGCCAATTACTTTGTACGTCTCTTGCCACCAGCTGCTTCGTAAGGGAAATCCAGCCTTTACGGGGGGATCCCGGAGTCCTCACGTTAGAAGAAGAAGGAGGAAAAGGGCAAAGAAAAGGCAATTTTCCATCTGTGTGCATGGGCTAATGTGATGTGCTTCCTTCAGACAAGAGGAAAGGTTAAACGGAGCCCTCGTCGGGGAGGAAAGCTGCAAGGCTTAAAGCTTAGATTGACAAAGGAATCTGAGAGCCAGGCACCCAAAGTCCGCTGAAAGGCAGAGGACGATGAACATCTGAGCCCACAAAGCTGCTCTGAACTGTCTCAAAGCGCAGGTGCTTTCGTGCCGGGGGTTGCCTGCTACAAAACTGTACCAAAGGCAAAGGGAGAAGCCATTGGGATCATCCCACTTCTCTCCCCTTCACACTACATGTGATGTGAAGGCAGTACCAGGCTGGCATGAACCAGCAGAAGGGATGGCAGTGTTGGAGGGTAGGAAAGGGAAGAAAATGGGGAACATTGAAACTCCATGTCCCAGGCAGCTCTCCTCTTGCAGAGCTTGGAAGTGTACTTAGCATCACTCGAGATGCTCAGCTCCATTACATTTTTATTTCCACCTTTCCTCACCTTTTCCACACACCAGGCGAGACCAGGACTGTGAAGCACAACGACTTCTCTAAGAGAAGTGTTTTTCTTAGTCATGGACAACTCGTCTTGGGAAGCAGCAGATCATTTAACGTGAAGCATCAGAACAAATGACACTGTTTAAAGGAAGAGGAACAACATCTAGAGACTCCTCCCTAGCTGGTTTTTAAGAACAACTTCATTTCTGGTGCGTGTTGACAGCCGATGAGCTGCTCCCGAGCTCACTGCATTGGCACATCCGTATCTCCCTTCAGATACACCTTGATTAATTTTGCTTCATTTATTATTTAAGGCCAGTACCTTCGTGTAAAATATTGAAGACCTGACTCATCCTTTATTATTAAGCCCTGCCATGCACCTTAAGAGGCTCTGCGATCTCCGTAGCCTTCGATCCGCCAGAAGAGAACAAACTCGTCGCAATCCCTCGGTAAATATGAGGGATTGCTGGAGGGATGCTGTCAGCACCGCGCTCCCTTGTACCTCGGCTGCCGCACCGCCTCGCCACAGAAAACACTCTTAAAGGCTAATTCACTTCCCAACATCTGCACGGCTCATTTGCTGCTCTCCCCTCTACCTCTCTGTTCTCCGCAGCTGGCATTGAAGGCGGTCGGCTCCCAGTAATCCCCATTCGTGGATCTAAATGGAGCGAGCCGGGAGCTGTGACTATGGCCAATTAGCCACCGGCCGAGGGCAGCTCTGCCGGCGAGGCCGCGTGGAAATCCCGCTCGCCCACGGGGGCTGAGCCCAAAGACGACGTGGGGAATGCAACAGAGACAAGGTCTCACGTTTCAGATGCTTTCAGGGTGGTGATGGGACATCATATGGTTTCATTTTTTTCCCCACCAGAGTCCCAGTTGGCTTCCATCATGTTCAGCCTAACCTGGCATTGCTTGCACATCACTGACTCATTCTGGTGGTAGAAACAGCCTTTTTAGGCTTAGCTTTGGGAAGCTGGAGATGGGAAGATCACGGCTTCACGCCGATCTCACTACCAGCTTGTACTCTGGATGCAGAAGGACCGCAGTCAGTGGTCACTCCTACCCCTAAGGAAGGCATCCTGAGCTTCCCTTCGCGGGCATCGGTGCTCGCCACCTTAAAACCCGGACGATCAAACTGTGCCTGGGCTTAGGAGGAATTTACATCTGAATTTCACAGCTTGGGTCCAACTCTGTAACAGGCTGAACGGAAACAGAAAATGCAATGAACGCTTCCCTCCTTTGAGCGTGGATCTACACCCTGAGATGAAACTCCGTGGCTAAAATTCATCCCTACTTCAAAGGCACCGGCACAACTCAAAGGCAATAAACCCCAGAAGGGGAAAAGAATGAAAATATTTCAGTGGCAGAAGACAAGGCCTCGCGTTTCTATGGCTCTCAGAGTGCTCTGGAACATAACGGAGAGCACAGGCAACTACAGGTCGCAAGGGAAGTCAAGTTCACATCTTGAAATCAATCCCAGGTGATGGAAAGGGAATTTCTAAGTGATAAAAAACTTTTTCTTGGAGCCACAGTTATGCAAAAGCCCAGGTGAGCACCTTGTGATGGATGCTCAGGGTCATTCCGAGCTCATCTACCTGCAACTGCTTCCAAGTCAGACACCCCGTTGAACGTTCACATTCAAAGCTCCCACCATCACCAACAAAGAGTCGATGGTCAACCCTGACCACAAAACAGTTTGGGGTCGAAGGGACCTTTCAAGCACCTTTGCTTTTGACCACTTTTTGGGGTGGAATGAATCACCTTCAAGAAACACAATGACCACCACGACATTCAACAGCTAGATTCTGAGCTGACCAATGAAAGCCAACCTCATCTGCCCACAGTTTGGGGAGGGGGGTCCAGTTCCCCACAAGGGCAAGTTCACACCAAATCCGACAAGGAGCAAATTACACATTGGTAAATATCAAAGGCAGGTTGTTTTGCCAGAAGTTCAGCAACTTGGGTTTGGGTTTGCTTTTTTCTGTCACCCCCCGCCCTGCTTTTTAAGCTTTGTCAATACCAACTGTGCTTTTCTTCCTGGAAACTGTATAATGATGAGAGAACCTGTTTATTTTTCTCTTTAAAGGGATGAAGTATTTTTCATCGATATTTTACACGTCTGTAAAAACGATTTACAGGATTGAGTGGACGGGTCACATGGTGCCCTTTGCCTGCTTGAAGGAAGTGGGGAAAAAGGTCACTCCAGAGTGAGATTTCAAGAGCTGCTTTGCCTCTCAAAGGCTTTTATGTGAAATACCATTCCCTTCAGTTTTGGCAGGAGAAAA
The DNA here is from genome assembly GCA_024611195.1 of Ceyx melanurus. Taxonomy (NCBI): domain Eukaryota; kingdom Metazoa; phylum Chordata; class Aves; order Coraciiformes; family Alcedinidae; genus Ceyx; species Ceyx melanurus. Next base: position 52,926 of record JANHGL010006550.1, read on the forward strand.
GAGAATGAGACCCTAAGCACTAGGCAGCATGGGCTCCTCTCGAGATAAAAGATGGTGCAAGACAAATATAATTGTGTTTGTTAAGCGCCTAAGGCAGGCGGACAGAAGGAAGGCAGAGGACGTGGTTTGCTTTGGTGTCAGCTCATTCTGCAGCACAGCCGACTCCTAGAGAGCATCCAAATGAAGCATGAACTACTGTGAGAGAGAAGACTGGAAGTATGGAAGATACCACAGAATCATAAAGGTGGGAAAAGATCCTTCAAGATCATCATGTCCAACCCTCTACTAAACATTATGACCCACGTGAGGGTCCACAGTCCACTAAGGAGCATCTACCTACTGCTTTTCCTCCACCACCTTTGCTTCCCCTCCTGCCTCCTCCAAAAGAAACCACCATACCCGATGGGCCAAGTAAGCTGGAGAGGGCTGGAAGGAATAGATTTCCACCCGCTCTTCTCTCCTGCCTTTTTCTTCTTTGGATTTATGACAGCGAGCTGAAAAACAAGGGCCTCTATTCCTGGAAGAGCGGCGCTGGCTGGGAAGCCCCGCGGCTGGCAGATGCACGAGGCAATTAACTCCCATGCACCCAGAGAGGGGAGGAGAGAACTGCCGGCAAAACACATGGCCAAGGAAAGGGGAGCCCAGGTCATCCCCTGCCCGCTGCCGTGGGGCTCTGGAAGCGTGGAGACCATGCAGTAGGAGCTGCCAAATGAGCTGGGGCTTGGATCCTCCCAAGTATTTAGGCAGTCAAATAACTTGCAGGGCCTGAGCCCCTCAGAGCCTTCTGGTGCCTGAATCCGCAACTCCCCGTGCCACGAGGCGAACCACAGCCCCACAGCACCTACCAAGATCAGCCGCTAATTAAACCGTTCCCTCGACAGCCTGCAAGTTAGTTATGCCTCATTATCCTCACTTAACCGACTGGAGAAACTGAGGAAGGAGAGAGATTAAAGGATTTGCGAAATCTCCGGCAGCAGTCAGTGGCAGAGGCAAACCCGGAGCTCATAAACATTCTAAATCCCCCGCCTCGGGGCTCCCAGCCCCACGCACCCCTCCCCTCACTGCTTTTACTACTAACTCTTGTGTATTAAGGGCTGAGTGCGTGCAAGAAGCGAAGCCTGGAGACCACCTGGCTCGAGACCTCACGTCTGGAGGGCAAGAGTGAAACAGAGAGGATGCTGAAAGCCAAAAGACCATAAAACCCATCTCTCCAAACACGCGGCCCACGGGAGAGGTTACCCAGCCCAAACTACTGTACTTGACCACTATGCTTCAAACAAACCCGGTGCCCTTTCTGTGCCTTCCCCTGCATCCTGGAGGAGCTGCCAATGGCCCCGGTTTTCTCCGAGTGAGCCAATAAATCAGTCGCGGGAAGGGCTGGCGAAGCGGAGGGCCCTGGGGACAGGCTGCAAAGGCTGGCAGCATTGGGGGAGAGGATGTTGAGGAGGAGGAGGAGGGTTTGGGAGAGAGAAGCAGTGATGAATTTAAAGGGAATAAAGGAGATGGAAAAGCGGAGGAAGGAAAGGGAGCTTCAGAAAAGAGGAAGAGATTGACAGAACTAAACAAAGATGGAGGAGAGGCACAGAGAGGGGAAAGGGAGACAAAAATAAAGGAGAAAAAATAAAAGGAGGAGGAGGTAGCAGGGAGAGAGAGGAGGTGACGAGACGGGGAAGAATTAAAACAGTGAGAGAAGCTGAAGAGCTTTATCCTCCGGTTTAATGGGGGAAACCAACCCCCTGCTTAAGGAAGGTGGGTTTCTCTCTCTGGCTGTCTCTGCAGCACAGCCTCCAAGGAAGGAAACAGCAGCATTGGGTCCTTCCCCTCCTACCAGCAGCATTACTGTTCATTAAAGACGGGATATTGCCGGCTCCCCCCTTCCTGTTCCTCTGCTGTGCTGGATGATATCCTCGTTACCCCCTCAACAACAGTTTGCCAATCATCATTTGGTGGTTATTATTATTCTTGTTGACAAACTCTGTCAGCTACCAGTCCCTCGACAGAAAATCCCTGCCTCATGTATCCTGCCCTGCCACAGGGAAGGATCTTTTTTTCCAAGGCGGGGAAAAAAGAAAAAAAAAGACCATTTCATGTGCAGTTTTTTCTTTTTTCCCTTTTTACCTCTGCTTATCTGTTTCCTTGGGTTCTGTTTGTTATTTCACCGCAGATGGGCTTGGTTTAGAAATAAACAGGATTTGCTGTGACTCTAGTAACTTCCACTGCCCAAGGAGAAACAAAAACCCAGGCTGTTTATCCTTGTCCTGCAGAGCCTCTGTCTGCCCCATCCCTCCACACATCACGCCCCGAGCTCTGGAAACTGGGAAACTGGGAAAGCAAAGCAGACAAGTGGAAAGAATGGATCAGATCTTGGGTCTGAGACATGCCTTTTTAGCCCATGTGGTTTTATGTGGGGAGGGAAACCAGGCTTCTACTTGCCATGGAGAGCAAGATGTTCCCTAAAAACAGTTTGTGGCCCCCAGAGAATAAAATCCCAGTGAGATCACAGAATCACAGAAAGGTGGGGGTTGAAAGGGACCTCTGTACATCATCAAATCCAATCCCCCTGCCAGAGCTGGGTCACCCAGGGCAGGCCACACAGGAACAGATCCAGGTGGGTTTTGAAAGTCTCCAGGGAAGGAGACTCCACAACCTCTCTCAGAAGCCTGTTTAAGATGCTCCTCAGCTAGAGCTGCCATGAAAGGGGTGAAAGGAAACTTTCATTTCTAGCTTTGCCAGGCTCCCTGGTGATGTGTCCAGTGCCTCGGCAAAGCACTGCCGACACCAAGATGAGGTGCAGGGGATAAGGAGTGCTGGGCTAGTGGGCACGGCTGCCCAAAGATGCTCAACTTTGGGGCTCACGGTGGGATGCTGATCCCCACAGAGAGCCCACAGACACGTTTTGGGGGTTTTCAGCCCTGGATGCAGCAGCACATGGCTGTGAACTGTGCCCAAGCCGAAACAGAGAGGGTATTTATGGGTGCCCAAGCGCTGTCAGGGTGGCAGATGGCTCACCTACAAGAGAGCTCACTTGGACAGAGATGGGGAGCCATAGAAAGACACACTAGTAGCAAGGGGAAAAAAAAAACCAAAGAGGATCAGTATCTCCCAGTAAGGGCTTTGTTCCTACAAGCCTTCAACCCCAGGGCTCTCCCTACAGCTGCATCTCACCACAAACACGAGGCAGCAATTTGAGGGCAGATGTGGTATCTTTCACTGCTTGGCCTCCTCAGTATCTCAGCGTGGCTGCCGAGCAAAAAAGATCCCTCTGGAGATGGGAAATCAGGGGCATCCAGTTTGTCTCTGGAATGGTATCAGGCAGGGCTGAGGCTGGAAGCACTGCTTCTCCAAGCTTCACCTTGCAAATAAATAGCTCTGAATTGCAGCCAGAAGCAACGGGATCTTTCAAAGACATTATCTGGAGGCAGTCAGTAGAATGCACCTAAAGTCTCATTAATCATCCCACCGCTTACAGTACTTCTTAATGGCTTTTATGGTTTATCCTTTGAACGCCAACAAAGAGTGTGATTTCTCCTGGCTTATTCTATTAAACAGAAATCAATATCTAATACAAATGTGCCGACGGTGGGATATTTGGAAAGGCCAAGGAGGCACCTGTCGGGCCTTTTTCTCCTCTCCTCTTTGATGTGGGCAGTGCAGGCTCTCCAAGGGGCAGGGATTTGCTAAATGCAGCTCCTCGCTTTGCAAAGCCAGTCCTAACTGGGAAACAGGCTGGGGGGGAGGGACAGGGGGGATCTGAACCCATGTACGGTGACAACATCTTTTCCCCAGTGCTCAAAAACAAGGAGGCAGGTGCTGCAAGAGTGCAGGAGAGAGAAAATAAAAAGGAAAGAGGGGCAGGAGCAGGGTAGGGAGGTTTTCATCTCTCCTTTCTATAAGGGCTCTTGTGATTTGGAGCGTTGGTTGCAAGGCAGCTGAATCAACACTAAGTGCAGGCACAAATAAGCTTCTAGGAGGCCAGTCTCGGGAGCCAAAGCTTGTTATTAATTTTTACATCTGAAGAGGCAGGCAGGTAGAAGAGGCTTCAAGTCTTTCACTCTCTCTTAGTGCCCTGGAAGTGGGAATAGAGGGTGGAAAAGGAGAGGGGCAAGAGAGGATCTGTGGGAAACACACGCAGCTTTAGGACAGGAATGATTGCTTTTCAGCCCATCTCATGGCTGACTGGGGCCCCAAGCCCCAAGGCTGGGGAACAGGAGCCAGGAGAGGAAGAGCAGCCACCAAACTGAACCAGCTATGGGGTTTAGCCAGCATTACACGAGGGGCGGCTCCTGCACTTGCAAGAACGGGACCTGAAGCAGCTACAAAGAGCAGCATTAACCACCTTAGAAACCAATTCCAAGATCCTAATAGAAAATGAAATTTGTATTTGTTAAAAACCACTTAGAAGGTTTGGAGCCTTCTTTTTATAGCCTGCTCGGAAACACGCTGTTAAGTAATTTGCAATTTACCAGGTTTAAACAGTTAAGAAATTCCTTCCTGAAAACACCAGAGGCAAATTGCATCACTCCAGAAATGAGCTCCCTCACCCAGCGTCTGCAACGGTACCAACCAGAGGGATGAGGCTCAGCCCTCCCCCTCACCACATTAGTACACATCCAATACCCCAGCACACATGGGAATAACAGACAGAGGGTGGGTCTACGTCTCTTTGGTGCCACAGCCTTCTGAAGCTGACACCCAGAGCTCTCCACACTTGCACATCCCATCCCTGACCCTTCCACGCACCACCAGGAGTGAGTCAGAAGCATCTCAGAGGCACCAAAGTCCCCTTGCTGCCCTCACTGCCTTCCTGAGGGTCCACTGAGACCCAGTCCCAAATAGTTTCCCTACTCAGAAGATGCCAGCAAAAGGATGGGGAGGAGATCAGAGACAGAGTGGGCAAAAGATGGGGATGAAGCCAGCCCAGGCAGCACCCAATTCTACCAACCCCCTCCTGCAGCACCCTATGGAATTATTTAGCAGGGCAGACTGTGCTCGCTGCCTTTCCCCCTGCCGTGGAAAGTTTCTCTTCTGGGAGAAGAAAAAAATAAAAAGGGAAAAAAAAAAAAAAAGGAGCTGAATAGTTACGGATGCCTGAGGCACTTAGCTACACTTAGCAACCCCGAGCCTGCCAGAAACATCCTCGCACAAGTGACGCTTCCAGAATTAACTCCCAGCTCTCGGCGTGCTTGAAAAGAAAAAAGGAGAGAAGCATGATAAGCCCCTTCAGTGGCAGCACTCGGTTCTGCTTCAGCTCTGGCTCACACTCTGGTATCCAAAGAAGACAACCACCCAAGGCTGAACCACACTGGCCAGGGCATGGCTTCTGACCCACCCTGTGCCACCTTCAAGAGCCGCTGATGAAAGCCAGGAGAGAAAATGTCATTTCTCTGGCAAAGCAACCAAAGGTCATTAGGATTTTTTCCCTTCTTTCCCAGTGAAGGGTGTCTCCAATTTAAATAATGAGAACTGTCAAGATCATCCTTGCACCTACTGAGCTATTTTTATTTATTTATTGTGCAGCCTCCCCCTCTGCCAGCCCTCACATCACCGCGAACCTATCTGTGGCATCGGAGACGTTCCTGCTCCTGCCACCCCAGCTCTGAGGCACAGCCCGCAGCCAAAGCAAACATCTCTCCTCCAAACTGAAATGCATTTTAATAATTGAAAGCTTTACGGGTCCTTTTGGTCGTGTGGTAAATAATTCACCAACTCCAGAGCACCAACACCCCCGCCACCCACGTGTGCGCCCGCGGAGCAGGTGCACCTACACAACCAGAGATGCTCTTTACAACTCCTGTGATGCTAAATCATGTCAAAGAGAAGGGATGAAAGACAGAGGGAGGACGCCGGCCTCTAAAATCACATCCTTTGCTATTCCTCCCAAACAGATAAAGGCTCCGGGAGAGCTTCATGGGGCGTGTGATGAGAGGAGACATTTTTGTTGTACACAGGTGTGAGAAAAAGAGACAGGAGGGATAATGGAAGTTGGTAACACTTCACTCGGGCAGCAGCAGTGAAGGCAGGTGATGTTTTCCACACACAACCCCCTCAGCTGCACGGAACAGAGAGGAGCAGAAGGGAATAGCCGAGCAGCTGAGCCGGCTCAGATCCCAGCCAGGATCTCACCCTACAATGTGAGAAAGCCTCCAGCAGCGCATCAGTTCTGTTCTGCCACCAGACAGGTACTGCACTCACATCAGCTCGGCACTGGGTGCTCAAACCTGGCTGCATGATGCCCAGCTCCTGCTGTCAGCCAACATCGGGGCTGGTGGCAGCCGGTCCGAGTCCTTCACACCAGCCAAAGATGTTTTGGGTTTTTTGTTTTTTGTTTTCTCCAGAGCAACTGAAAGCAGGAGGCGGTCAGAGAGCTTCAGAGACATGTCTGTTTGCTGTCAGAAACAGGGGAAAAAAAAGACCATCTGCTAAAGAAGGTGCTGGCTGAGAAGCTGAGAGAAACACCTGCCCCCTTGAGCCCAGCCTGAATGAAACTTGATATAATCATGATTATAAATATAAATAATGATCATTATTATTAAACCCGAGATCAGGAGTTGCAACTTTGTGGCTTATCTAGGAACCACCTACATACACACACTCAGACACCCACCCCCCCACACGCACAGGAACCATCTCCAGCTCCAACACTCCCACCCAGGACACGTGCACCCTGTTTTCATATCCCCTTCATTTTTCCACATCAAAGGCCTGCTCAAGAGCCAGCAGCTCCCGTTGTGATTTCCAGCCCCTTGAGGTCTGAGGCTCTCTGGGCAGAAAAGTTGTTTCATAAACCAAACTGGGAGAAGACTAATCCACTGATAAATCCATATGAGTTCCACCCCAAGCTTGCTTCATGCTGTCTTTATGGCAAGCTTGCCAAGCAGCTCTGACACAACTTCTCCAGCACTTTATTCATCTGAGCTTGTGCCATTTCATCTCATGGAGACTGCCTACAGGAGGACCTCTCCAGCAACCTGCTAACAGGGAGTCTGGGGGCTTATTGTGCTGCTCACATCCCACTGGAAGATCCTTGGGATGCCCTGGGAAGGGGAGCGGCTATGACAGCACAACACTGGGGCTTCATGGAGCTTTTCACCCCTCACCAGGGGCACAGCGCTGCTGAGCATCACCCCACTCACCATCCTCACAGGGGCACATAATCCAGCTTTGCCATGAGGACAGCAGGGAAGAGATGATGCTCAAGGGTGAGGTGACAGTGAGTGGGATTTATCACCTGACACGTTGGGAAGAAAAGCCAGTCCAAACTCAGCTGAGCACAGAGGTTTTGCCTCTGCCTGGGCTTGCGAGGGACTCGACCTTTCTGAAAACTCTGGTTATTTATTTTGATAATCCTTTTGTTGGGATAAACGCTTTGCTCTCACCATGGCCTCAAGGTCATCGGAGCTAATGAGGAGAGGAGAAAGGCCAAGTGAATGGGATTTGTCCTTTGCAACCAAATGCATTAGTAGAGGAGAGGTGAAATGAGGGGGCTGGACTCCTTCTCTTCTGCTTTTTACTTGAAAAAGACCAAGAACAGCAACACACAGCCACAAAACAAGCCTCTCTTTCTATCTGCTCCTTGCTCTTTTATTCCCATTACTCTCTAGTCTTCCCCAGCTAACAGCATCACTTCCATACTCCAACCCATAACTCTCAAACCACATCCTGGTGGGAACAGGAGAGGAGGCTCGTGTCCATGCACTGGATCCTCACACAAAACACCCTCAAGGTAGCACCGTCCTTCCCCGTCCAAGGACCCCACACCCTTTTACAGGCCCTAACACTGGGGTTTGCAACCGCCCCTTGAGCAGAGCAAAAGGGTGGAGGCGAAGCCACCTACCCTCCCCTGCTCAGATGCAGCCATTTTGGTGCAGAGATCTGCAAGAAGAATATTAAGCTTGGTCTGAATGCAGCAGCCTCGCTCAAGATTTATGAAGGATGAAGGAATGAAGATTCTGAGGCAAAGCATCATCTCAAGAATAACTGCTGAGTCCTAGCGGGTATAAAAGATCTGTCCATAAACCAGTTTGTCATCACCAGTCAATAAAAATGCAAGCAAAGGGAGGAGGAGGTGATAGCCGGTGTCTCTTGCCCTCCACATTGCACCGGAGTGATCCCAGCTGGACCAAGGCATTTAGGGGAGAAGGACAGAGTCACACCCACAAAAAATCAGCTGGGGTGTAGGGTCAGCACCAAACCAGGGTGTCTATACCTGCCAGATGTCCAGAAGGATCTTGGCTTTCCATGTCATCTAATGCTTCAGATGCTTTCTGAGACACCGAGGAGAGGAGGATCTGATGCCACCTTGGATGAACCACCTGCCCGACCCCCTGGGACCCCCCCTGCAACTGAGAGCAGAAAGGAAGAGCTGCCCAAGGCATGGGAAGAGCTTAGACAAGGTGCACCAAGCTGTAGGCAGATGGGAAGTAGATCAGTATACTGCTGATAAAGCCTGTCTTTAAAGGAGGTTGGTGGCTTTTCTCTCCTTTCTGTGGTCTGAGGTTTTTTTTTCAAGGCTGCCCAATACAAAGGAAAATACTCCAGTTGGTAAAAGATGAAGGAAACTTCTGTCATCACCTTTCCTATCAGAGGCAGCCCAGACACTCTCAGTAACTCCTGCCTGCCAGCCCTGGGAAACCTTCACATCTGATTTCCCTGTATCGTACGTTCAAAGAGGGGACGTCGCTGGCAGAGCGGGGAGGCGATGCCAGTTCAGCCACCAAGGACTGACAGCAGCAGAAAGGGAGGCACTGAAGCTGGAAAGGATCTGTCAGAGTTCTCCAGGCTCCCATCCAGCTGGGGCAGGCTGTACTCTCCAGTGCTCTAGCGAGTCAAGCTTTAAACAGCTCAGATGATGGAGTGGATTGGGGTAGGCTTCCAGATCACTTCAACAGGAGGATTCCCTCCCCTGCAAAACCATTTATTCCCTAACAGCTGATCTCAGATCAGCTTTGGCCCACTTCAGCCTCTCCTCACCTTCCTACCCACATCCTCCTGTAGCACCCGAGTCCCAGAACCACCAGCACTACCAAGGAGCTGCGGAGATGCAGAGAGACAAAACCCTTTCCTCCCAACCTCCAGCCAGAAGGGAAATTATTTGGGTACCTTCTTTGCCAACAGCAAGGAATATGCTGAGATACGAGTCGGGCTGATTGAGAGCCACTGAGAAACGCATCTGGCCAAGTACACTTTGCTTGCTGCTTCTCTCTCTCTTTTTATTATATTATATTTTATTTTCCCCCTTAACCTTCTGCCTGCAAAAAGCCTCGCCATCCCTTCTCGTTACTAATCATTCATCTCAACCTCCCAGGAAGCACTCTGGGGCCACTGGACTATTAACAGGGCACTAAATGCAAGGCGGAGGAGGATGTATTAATATCTAATAAGAGTGATAGATGATGTGAACTGCTCTGGCACTCCAACTCAGGTACTCATGTCAGGTACTGGAGCTAATTTAAAATAATAATAATAACAACAATAATAACAACAGCAGCAGCAGCTGCCTTCATTTTCCAAGTCAATTGATTCCTCAGCAGGAATGCCATCTTGACAGATTTATTTTGATCGAATTGTCTAATTGAATACAGTTCTTGTTTCCCGTCACTTTGTGACCTTTCACGCCTGTGAAATAAATGCAATTTGAAGAATTATGCCTCAGCAGCAAACTCGGCTCCTCCAGGGCTGGGGGTGGCTGCTTTATCTCTCCAACTTGCCAACAACATGCCACCAGAAGAGGCCTCTGGAAAGAAGGCACCCGGTCCTGGGTGCTGTGCCAGTATTTCTTTCCCACTTCCAAGTTAAAAAGTGTTTAAATAAAGGAAAAGAAAAAAAAAGTAAAATAAGGGAGGTTTGCCAAACCTACGTGCTGTTTGGGCTGATTTTATCTTCTGCCTATTCAGGACCTCAGCGTTGGCTGCACCGAGGCTTCCTCCAGTTGACCTGGAGCAGTTTTGCTCCCAGTTCTGCAACGCTACTGGATTAAGATGCGCCATCCCCTTCCCATCACTCAGCAGAGATGGAGCACGGGCTTCAACCACCACCAGCCCTGCATCCACAGCTTCACCCAGCACGTCCCAGGCTCCCGCCCAGGATGCTCTGGTGTGCCAGACACGAAGCGATGCTTCCCATAAATTTCCCAGGAACGAGTATCAAAGATTAAAAATAACTGAGCCGCGTCCCTCGCAGCCAAACGCGCCGTCTGCACGCCAAGAGAGGGGCCTGGCGAGAAGAGTCGCAGCTGAATCTTTTATAATAATATCAATCAATATTAAAAATGCATGGTCTGCTCAATTTTTAACTCATCTCTAAAATTAATCTTTAAACACAACTATTTTGCTTAAACCAAAGGCTTTGGGTAGCCTGAGAATGGTATTTCCATCTGCTCCCCCGGGTTCATGCCAGGTATCTAGAAGAGGTCTAATAAGTAAGTAAATAATATACATCCAGCACAATTCCCCAGCACCACAAGAGGGGAGAAAAAGCAGAATTTACTACTAAATTCATTATTGACTTCGCAGCAAAAAACCTCTTTATCTGTTCACTAGGATAGGCCCTATTGACAATATTCAAACAGCCAAATCTACTGGGTGTAGGCTGGATAACAAACACAGCCGCTACCCTTGGAGACCAGGGAGGTGCAGAAGAGAGGGATGGGGATAACTGGAAGCAACGGGGCTGTGGCAAAGCTGGGCTTAACCCATCTTGATCCCCTGCACCACATGTCTGGCCCTAAAACCACCAACACATCAAAATCTGGGGGACACCTCCATGCTCTGTGGGCTGCCCCGTGGCTGGTGGCATCACGAGAGCTTCTGGGGCGTGGGAAATACCACTCAGCCAAGCAGCGAGCTTCCCAGTGACAGTGCCTATAATGCACTCCAGGGAACGTGGCATTTCTGACGGCAAGACTTCTGCCTCACTTGCCGTTTAATGTTAAGAGGCTTGTACAGTCAGCAGCGTTTAAAGAGTAATGACTGTTTTCATGGGAAATGCTCTGTTAAATAACCCAGGATTATTGTGTTGTGCCATTGCATCTATAAAATGGCATTTCAAAAAAAAAAAGAAGGAAAAAATAAATTTAAAATAAATAATAATTGTTTTAGAGCTAATTGATGTTTTTCACCGGCTACGTGCGTGGAATTTTTATCCGAGGGAGGGATGGGCTGCTCTCAGGAAGGCGGCAACAGAGGCAGGGAGGCTTCCACCCGGCAAATTCCCTTGCCTGGCTTTTAGTCTGGTTCACGTGCTACTTCTAGCTGAGCAATGGAGAAAGTTCAAACTATCTCCTCTAAAATGCAAACAGGAGGGTGCCAGGCCAAGGCAAAACCCCATCGCAGGAATGCCCCTTAGCCGTGCACGGTCAACAAGACCCTGCAGAGTCACCATCCCGACCCACCTCCACCCTTGGCATCTGCTCACGGGATTTCCTCCTCTCAGCCTCCCAGCCTCGGTCGGTTATCCAAGCGTTGGCACTTGGAAGACACTGAAAGCTCCCAGGGGGATGACAGGTCCCCCCCTCCCCTGTCCCTGAGTGTTATTTCTGCAGAGAGCTGAGCACTGCCCCAGCGCCAGCACCAGTGGGCTGATGAATCACGGGTGAGCAATCCTGCCGCTAGAGCTCAGGAGCTTAACTATCATCATTCCAGAAGGGATTTGGATGGCTCTGCTCCTTTTTCTCCCTCACCAGGTCATCAGGACCAGCCAGAGCCACCACTATCCCCTCGAGGAATCTCCTGCTCATCACTCCGTTAATTTAGCATCTTCCAGCTCCCTTGCACAGAGGGAGCTTGAACACAACAAGAGCCCAAAGTCCCTGTTTACGCCCCTTGCAGCCTGCAGGCAATTGAGTCTGCCATCAAAGAGCTGAGAAGTACTTTTGGCTTTCAAACCTGGAGCCTTTGAGCTCCTCTGACAGCCGCAGCCTCTCTGACCCTTGTCTGAAGGCTTGCGGGGCACTCAAGCAGTCAGAAGCACTGGCAGAGTCCTGAAGCTTTACAGAGGCAGTGACTTTTGGGATGCTGAAGTTAATGACACGAGTGAGCGTCTCAGAGCTGCCGAGAGGGAGAGCGGAGCCATCAGAGAGCACGGTTTAAAGTCTCGAGCAACTCCTAAGATCACTACATCCCAACACGAGCCTACTGCCAGCTCAGATCACCGGGTATGAGTGGAGGTACCTTAGGCAGCTCCCAGAAGGTCCCTGCTGGGTCGCTGGATCTCATCCCTCACACTCAGGCAGCCGGTGAATCCAAAAGGGTCTGCGGTGTCCCTCCTCCACATACCGGAGAACCACAAACCACCTCCCAGTACCTTCTAACAACCAGAGACCTGTAGTGCAGAGGCCAAAAGCCACCAGCTCTGAATCCTCACAAGAAAGGAGAGTAGATGAAAGCTGTTGCTGTGGCCCAGACCCCCCAGGCAGCAGGGAACCGGAGAATGTTTCAGTGAAACCTGTGACCAGGTTTGCCGAGGGGCAGGGAGGAGAGCTCCCTGCTCCTCCAGCAAGGAAGGATGGAAGCATGGAAATAATTGGGCTGTGAAATCTAAGGGCAGACTGGCAGAGCAGGAGAGTTCAACACCATGAGCCGGCTGCTTTGAAGGTGCTTTAAAAGTCACTCCCACGCCTGGCTTTGCCTCACGGCATCACTCCGGGTGGACTCTGGTCCATCCCAGAGCTGGCAGCCTCAGGCTGCCACCTTCTGTTGCAAGCCTTTCCCAGGCCCCAAAGACAAGTTTGACCCCAACGACTTGGAGACTGCAACCCACTAGAGGATTCACAGAGCAGTGACAAGAGCAGTCTCCTTTCTTAGCATCACCCCATGCACCCTTCACACCCTGTGATGTTGCACAGCCCACGAGACTGGCTCGGTCCAGCTCTGCCTGCTCTAGCAGCAGGAGCTGCATGCACGGACTTGATAGAACAAGACACAGAAGTGAGATCCTGAGGTCAAAATCCCCCACCCTCATTTTCTCCCAACCCAATCCCCTGCAAAAGCCAGAGCAACCTGTCCCCAGCTCCTCTCATGAACAGGGCAACTCTCCACCTTTTCTTCTTCAAAGGGAGCCTTTTCCAGGTCCTCAGGCTTTGGCTGAACCCTCTCCCTTCCTCAGAGGCATCTGGACCCCAGGAGGACACTGCCCTAATGGGTTACATCTCATTAGTGCCACCGCAATGTCAAACCACATCTCTATCCCTCAAGCATCGGTCTCCACGGTATCTAAGTGCCTCAGATGACTAGAAAAGTCTCTTTGTGTGTTTTCCCAACCCTTGGCTGTACAAGTACCATTTAATCAAGCTCAGTAATGAAGCCAGAAATGAGCCAGAACAGGCTGTGCAGCCACGGGCAGGATCAGCACAGCCTTTGAAGGAGAGGTGGGGGCTATCATACTACCCACAGGTGACAACAGGGATGCTCCAGAAGGTTCCAAGCAGTCCCAAAGCCCACAAATACCTTCAGTGTACGTGGTAAAACCCTAAGTGGTCCCCTACATGTCAATGCCGAGGGGTATTTTTTACTCCAAGGTTCCCAGGCTCTTGTATAACCTTCAGTAAAACCAGCAGGCTCCAGCTAAGATCCTTGAAGCACATTTAAGGCACACTGAGCCCAGCACCACCAGTCCAAAAGCTGCTGCCAGCTCCCAAGCTCATTTCTGAACACAGTGCCTGGTCTCCAGGCTGGGGTTTCTCCCTCTCTCCAAGACCCTCCCTGTGTGGATGCTGTCACCAAGTGCTTTAATTATCACCTTCCCTCCAGTCTGGTCAGCTCTTCCTTACAGCATTTTGAAGATGACTATCAGCTTGTAAAACACGCATCAGGAGAGCTATCTCCCTCAGGGGCCATCCCTGACCTCCCAGGCATCCCTTGGATGCTTCAACAGTCACACATCCACCAGCACAGCCTAATGGAAGGTGTTTGGGACACGCAGCTTTCCCAAAATAGCTCCTCTGGGCAGAGCTCTCTCCAGGTCTGGTGTCACACCACCAGCAACCATCCGCAACATCAAACCTCTCACGGCTTCTCCCTCTCCTCTCAAATCTGCAAGTCCTGAAAACGTGATCAGCTGAAGATCTCAGCTTGTGAAGAGCTAACACTCACGTGTAAAGCTCCATTTAAAGTTCACAAACAACATCTGAGATCATCTCAGAAAAAAACACCAAGCAAATAAAAGGCGCCTCAAACCCAAAACTTCAGCAAAGGACACGACTGTTCACCACCTCACGGTCTCACCTCCTCTTTTGAGTGGCTGACCAGTACTATTATGAGTAAAGAATTACTATTTCCTACTAATCCAGAGGCTGCAGCCAAGTAGCTGCTTGCAGCTCATGCTGCAGTGGTGCAAATGAGATTTATTTGCTAGAAAATAAAGCTCAGGAGCCTGCTGAGGGGACCTGAGATGTAAAAATCACTGTAAACTACTCTGGGCAGGGACTACCTCCTGGCTCCACGCTTGTCCCAGCCTCTAGGCTCTATTATAGGATACATAACAATAAACCCTCACTCAGCAATACAATGAAACACTTGCTTGGTACTAAAAATTATTTAAAATTCATACCTACATGGGGAAATTATTCAGTAAACTCTAATTACTTACCAAAAGCAACGACGATATTTTTAAGGAGAGGGAGTGCCCATAAATACAGAGCTATAAATAAACTGCTACTCGGTAGCACGAATTAATTTGTATTTAATTGCTAGAAATTGCTATCAATTACTAAACATTCCTTGCAGAATAGGCAAATTCTTTCCAGAACAATTTCAATTGCTAATGGGGAGTCTTTTTCTCTTTTTTCCCTTTGCTCCTTCCTCAGCTCAGCTCATCCATCCCAGCCAACGGGCTCTGCGCTTTGCAGAAGCTGGGCTTCTGAGGGGCAGTAGAAGACCCTTGAGGAACCCAAAAGCTGCTCAGGCTTTCAGAGATTTCACCACCTTTAGAAAAACCCTGAAGGTAGCAGAAAAACTGGTAGTGAAAAACCTCCCCAGACCTACAATAGACAGCGATTCCTTGCCAAAGATTGAAAGGAAGGAGCTTGGAGCTGGCAGTTACACATCCATCGTGCATCCAGGGAGAGAAACACCTCAGAGGGACCATTCATCTCCCCTGCCCGCTACAGCAAAGCCATGCCAGACCCAGCAGGGAACCTCCCTGTGTTGCGTTGCTCCTCCTCGCCCTTGGTTGGAGGCAGGGGGGCTGCAGCCATGCTCCTGCACATGCCATGAAGCATGTCTAGGTGCTGCTCCCCGGCACCGAACAGCCCCGGCATCGCTTCTGACTCTTTTTCTGGTGTTTTCTGCTCGGCTGTTGGCATAACATCCTGTCGGCACAGTTAATTACATCCACGCCAAGTGTGAAGGACAAGCTGGTTCTCGCAAAGAGCCGGAGGCTGTGCAATCCATCCCGCTGCTCTCGCAAAACAGCTTCCATGCTGGCTGACAAACTGCAGCAAGGCGCTGCCCCGGCGCAGCTCCTCCGTGCCCTACCAGGCTTTGGGCATCCTTTTGCTCTGCCCAGCATCCCTCCGATCTTCACCCGGCATCGGGCTGATGGTAGCAAACATGTACCCCCTGATCCTCACTGCCCAAGCAGAGACTAAGAAGTTGGCTGGTAGCATAAAATGCAGAAGAAATGCTTGTCCATGACAGCTGGGCAGAGCTCTGCTTGCTCCCCACAAAACCCATCCTCCTAAGTGAAGGCACAAGTACATCCGTGGGTGAGAGGGGAGGGCACTAGGAATTGCTGTCTATGCCTACAGCTTGAGTGAAGAGAGTCCCGGAGTGTCCAGGCCTGTCAATCCACCACCAAGGCATCACTCCATCACCATCCCCCCAGGACCGGGCTGACAGTCCCAGGGAGGCATGTGCCAGCCACGAGAAGCAAAGCAGATGACACGCACATCTCCCGCTTACAATAACAGCCCTTCCGTGTCTAATCCATCATATTCGATGCAGATCTCTTCCCCTGAAGTGTTGTCAATGAGGATTTAATTTAGTGCTAATTAGACAAATATTGCATGTTAAACACCCATTGATTATTAAGAGACAGGGAGCGCGGTTTAGCTCGGCAGCGTGCGCGGACACGCCGCATTATAGCTGGGATGAGGCGGGTAAATGTCTTGCTGTTTCTAATCACCAGATAGTAATTACCGTCCAATAACTTGTAGCTTGGTTTATCATTATAGATTCAGGATGGCAGGGGTAGTACTGTATGCTAATTAAATATCAATTGATTATTTAAGGCATATAAAGATTTAGCAGCTAGGTAATAGATATACACAGTTGTTAAACTTTAATAAACATCACGTAGCTTTCTCCTGTGCTATTAACGTAGAGCTTGATGAAAAACAAAGTGCTGCTCCTGAAGGTAACTTTTGGTTGGGATTTTCCAAATCATTTTCCAAAACATTTGAGCCTCTGCCCAAGGATCAGAGTCTTCCAATGGCGGGGAATAGGAACAAAAGTTGGGAAATCTGGAGCCCTTCCTTTTTAAGGCAATCAAAGCCCTGAGGTAAATGAGGTGCCCGAGGTCATGGTGAGAGGTGGTGGCAGAGCCCAAGTTGCTCCTAAACTGACATTTTGCATCTCGGCTTCTCTATCATTCCACTTAACCCCCAAAGAAACAGAGAAATGGCCAATTCCCTGCCAGAAAAAAAACTTCCAAACCAAGCCCAGCACCTGCTGGCATCCCATCAGCCTCAGCTGAAAACCTGATCTGAAGAGACAAGTACAAGAAGCTGAAGTCTGGAACAATCTCCCTCTTAAATAATAAACAGAAAAGAATTGACAGATGTCAAGGGGCACTACAAAAACCCACCAAGGCCTGATGCTCCCTCACCCATGGTGCCCGTTCCCTGCAGCCACCTCTCCTCCCCGTGCTCCTCAAATGGGTTCTGAACCCCTGCTCAGCACCAGTGATTTGGGAGGGTTGGGAAGACTGGGCTCCTACCCACATGGGAAGAAAAGAAAGATGAGAGACAGAAACCCAGCATCTGAAAGGGAAAAGATAAATAGCTTCTGAAGGGAAATAACCTGCTGGACTCAGTGGGTTTGCCAAGCACCCCGCTAAGTGCAGCATCAGTCTTGAAAACCAGCTGCAAGCTCAGCAGTTGCAGGACAAAGCACAGGATCAGAGAGCAAGGCCAAACAGGTAGCAGAGCTTCTTCTCAGAGGGAGCCCACGGCCAGGACCATGCGGCCGTAGCCACCCTCGATGGCTCCTGGCTGGGAGCTGTGGGCTAGCAGAGGGATGGTGAAGGGATTCGGCCAGGAGCCAACACCAAGGCCATCACCTGAGGGATGTGGCTGCAGAGTAATCCCTGCTCTGGATCCAAACACAAGCAACCAGCTGGAAAGCTGGTGAAGGTGACAATTCACTAGACTTCTCACAGCTCATGCACAGAGCAGGATGAGGCCAACCAAGAGAGATGGAACCTTTTAGTAAAGCTGCTACCCACAGACAGGCTGGCCCATCACTGATTTACCAGGCAATAAAAGCAAAAATCAAGGAAAATCCTCAAAGTGCACCTCTGAGAGTCTGCAGCCTCAGTTACAGTGTCTGGGCAGGTCCCAGATGTCTATTAAAACCTTCTCTTGTGCATAACGGGTCCGCACGGTGGGTGAGGAAGGGGTCAGTGTGTTCTGGAGCATGGCATCCTCCAAGAGAAGGGGAGGAGAAGCACTGCTGCTTGGGACCACGACACAGAAAGGTGGCAGAAGGCAGCAGGATGAGGCCAGCAGCCACCCTGCAGCAGGTTGGTAATCCCCACTGCCTGGAAGCAAAAACAACCCAACCTTACAGAGCAGACAACACGCTCCACCCTGGGCCTTCTCACACGAGGCACCTTTGGACAGAGTACACAGTGAGACATCAGCAACTGCACATTGCTACTTCAGAAACCTGTAATGTCCTCCATGGCATCCCAAACTGCCAGTGCTGCTGCACAGTGGTGCTATGAGCAGACACACTTTCACACCAGGAGTCCTGTGCAAGGAGATTTAGGATGGAAAGTTGTTCCCACAAGTCCTCTCTGCAATACAACAGGACATTATCAACCTGAAACTACTACAAATGAAGCTCTTTCTAGCAGATGGGTGAAGAATTCCTGTTAGGCTGGGACTCAAAAGCAGGGCACCTTAGAGGAGCCAGCCCATTTCTGCACATCCTGCTCCTGACTGGTTCACACCTTGGGTTTCCCATCAGCTTTCAGGCCTTTACTGGGTCACCCTCTGAGACATCTCCTGCTTCTCCTCCAGCCATGAGGCTCGAGACACTGTCACACAGAAAATATCAGACTAGCCTGACACCATTTCTCCTTGACCAAGCTCTGCTGGCTGTAGCACAGCTTCTCCTTTCCTTGCTGATCACAAAAACATTCCTTTTTTGCTCCAGACCATTCTTAGGACAGAAGGTGAGTGACCTCCTAGTATAGTTGCTCCCCCTTTTCCCACACCAGATCCCCTATTTGCCTTTCCCCAGTGGTCTGGAGCATCCCCTCCCCTCTCAGATGAGCAGCAGCAGGCCTGACATCCCTCCAGCCAGTTCCCTGCAGGAACAACATCAGCCCAGGCAAGTTAGACAGGAACTCCAGTAGAGAAGACCAGAAGAGGAGCAGAGAGTGAGAAAAACCTCTCTTAAATAGTTTTTCAGTGGAGTTTACTTGTGCTGCAGCAGGCAACAAAGAGAAACGTCAAGAGCAATGAGACAAGGCAAGGGAGGCGTCGCAGCGGATAAAGGATTTTTCAGGTGTGAGACAAAACCAGCTTTGGAAACCTCACAGAAGTGAGTTTAAAGTCTCCAGAGGATATCAATTGCGAGTCTGTCACTTGGTGTCAGGATAACTTTCTGGACAGCTCTTGGAGCTTGTTAAGCTCTCGCTTGGGCTGCATTTGAGCTCTGGTGGCAGTGCTGTCTGCCAGCACAAGCGCTGACACCAGAGATGAAAATGACCCGTCGAGGCCACGCAGCTCCTCTGTTACCCCTCCAATGTCCCCCCCTGCCAACCTGTAACACCCTGACAGCGATGGGCACGCTGAGCTCAGCTGGTGCAGCCCCAGGACACACTCCCTAGAGGAGGGGATGCCTCTAAGCAAGGTGCAACACACCAAAACGAGGCTCCTTCTGCCCCGAAACGGGGGCTGTGGCACCTGGGAGGAGTTTGTGGGCGCGGGATGGGAACTGAGGTGCAGTGACCTGTGCAACGCAGGCGGTCAAAGCAGAGGGTGGGGAGGCGTCTCGGCATCGCAATCGATGGCTCCGGGAAGGAAGCAGGCGCTTCCCCCACAGCAATCATTTCATCAAGAGCCCTGCAAGACTCCCGCTGGTCCCGCTAGCCCTGGATCCCTAACTTTAATTAAGTCCAAACAGCCTTCTTGCAAGAACAAGGGAGGAGAGGGTGACTCAGACAGCAATGGGACCAGCCGGCGCAATTATCATACAGTTAAGAATATTAATTAAAATCAGCCCTTCCCCCAGATTAAAAAAAAAAAAAAACGCCAAAGTAATCAATTCCACTTAAAGGAATATATGGGGATAAGAAGCAGGAGCAGGGAGGGTGACGGAGAGAGAGATGGGATGCGACGTGAATGCTAACAGCTCCCCACCGTAGCCGCTGCCGCAGTAAGCCCCAGGCCTGGCTGCTTCCAACAGTTACTTCGAGTCTCCTTGGAAATGGGCTCAATCTTCCCTTCTACCTGCTGCTGCATCAGAGCAACTCCTGCGAGCGCACAAAGGACTTTAAATCTCGGCTTTAACTGCCTTGATTGAATTAAATGCAACAACACGGTAAAGCAGCCTCTTCATTTAAGGTGTAAGCATGGAGGCTTTTTCCTCTGCTAACGGCATTTCTCCCTCCTTCTGAAATGATGAGTTGCTCACGGGTTATGCTCTTTAAAAAAGGAAAGAAGGAGGGAAAAAAAAAAAAGTCATCTGATAAAGTGGGTTATAAAACCGGTGGTGGTAATAAACGGGAGAGCAAGGAGCCTGATGCGAAGCCAGCAGAGAGAAGGAACCACTGTAGGGCTGCAATATCTGAGCCGTGATTAATATGTGACTGTGGGTGACGGCGGAGGGCACAGCACAGGAGCTTGGGGCCGTGATGCAGGGGACACAGACATGGGGACCTCACCCAGGATGCAGTTGGGAAGACAGGCAATGGACTGTGACCGAGGAGCAGAAGGGAGCGAAGGCAAGCAGTGACATGACATGATGGGTACAGCCTCGCAGTGACTGCTTGTCCTCTGATGAGACCGCTGTCCCCTGAGCAGGAGCTGCAGGGAAAAGGTGTCTCATGTACCTGGGTTCATGCTCAGGGAGGGAAACATCTGGGGAAAACTCACACAGAAAAGGACTCCGTGTAGAGGAAAAACTTCTGAGAGATGATGTGCTCTGCAGTACATCTGGTACTCACAACTCCTATCCACTGCCAGGTAACTGGGCCACGTCAGTCACAGAATCATAGAACTGTTTTGGTTAGAAAAGACCTTTAAGATCATGGACTCCAACCATTAACCCAGCACTGCCAGGGCACCACTAACCCATGTACCTCAGCACCACAGCTCCGTGGCTTTGAAACCCCTCCAGGGATCATGGGGACTCCACCACTGCCCTGGGCAGCCTTCCTATTGCAGGGAAAAAACTGTTCCTCAAGTCCACCTTAAACCTTCCCTGGTGGAATTTGAAATTGTTTTCTCTTGTCCTGTCACTTGTTCCTTGGAAGCAGAGCCTCACCCCACCTGGTTCCAACCTCCTGTTAGAGAGTTGCTGAGAGTGAGAAAATCTCCCCTGAGCCTCCTTTTCTCCAGGCTGAACAACCCCAGATCCCTCAGCTGCTCCTCACCAGACTCTATACCCTTCACCAGCTCCACTGCCCTTCTTTGGACATGCTCCAGCACCTCACTGTCCTTCTCAATGTCACTCAAGCCACATCTGCAAGGGCCAACACATCCACAGTCTCATCACAGAGGGTGAAGTGCTTAGATCATGCTCTTCCTCCTTCCCCAGGACCTGCTTGCCTCTCTGCACGATGAGATAACAGCATCATGCTCCTGTCACTCTTCCCACTGAGCAGAATGCATTGGGAGAAGGTGCCCTGGGAGCAGAAACCACTTCTTTTTATCAGCCTCCATTATGATCATATTAATGGCACCTCTGCTCGCAGGATGAACGCTCAGGTGCCCAGGAAGCACTCCTGGCTCTTCCCTGCCCCTCCATGGGAGGGGGTCACCCTGCCAGCAACCCCCCCACGAGAATTACAGCCGGGTTCCCGGGCGCAGACGTGGCTATCGGCTCCTTTTTACGAGCCTTCATTGTTATTACCACCTATTTCTTTTTACATTCCTGCCAAAATACCAAACATTAATCTCCCTCGCTCCCTGCAGGCAAAACATGGGTAATTGGATTTATATGGGTTAGAAATTTGTTAGATTTTTATATATATATAGATAGATATGGATACACACAGAAAATATAAACAAATAGGAGGCTGGAGAGATACACTGCCCTGCTGTCACCACTTTTTTGGGGACTTGGGTACCAGCTGGCTCAAGCCAAAACCCCCCATCATCTCTGCTCCCTGCAGCCAGCACATCACCATGGTCCAACTGGCCATGACCTGATTTAGGAACTCATCCCCCAGCGCTGAACTTCACGTGATGGGAGTTACCAGTTGTGGCTTCTTCAGCTCATCCTTTCCAATGCTCTGTTTTTATTCATTCCCTTCTTGCACCTGCCTTTTTTTTTCCCCTCACAGCTTTTCAGCCTCCCATTCCTCGTCCCTCCAGCTCTGGGAGGTGACACCACACACACGCTTGGTACCCCAGGAGAAGAAACAGCAAGAGGCTGTGTGCAGTGGCTCCTTGGGTTTCCCAGCTCTGAACCCACCTGCACGGCACAAAGCACCTTATTGGCGTCAGCACAATTTCCTGATCTGATCCCACGCCACTGCAGTTGTTGTGCTCATTATCCTCCCGCTCCACGGAGAAGCAGACTTTGAGACCCATTTGTATCCCGAGGAACAAGTCCACCGAGTGAGTATAGTCATGGAAACAACTAATTTTAAGCAATTCTCGGGAAACATTCACAGCAAAACAGAAGTACAACATGTGAGTATTTTGCACCGAAGATCCGACCTTGAAGGGTTCTATCTGTCAGGGAAGATGAGACCTACGCATCAAATCAAACCTGCAGTAAACAAACCATTACAGGCTAAGAGTTGCTGGCAGGGGCTCTGGGGGAATTATTTTTCTCATTTAAAAAAAAAAAAAAAAGACAAACCACAACATCCTAACCCTCAAAGGCTGCTTCACAAGGACGGCACAAGGGGTGACAGTCACTGCATCAGATATTCCTTATGAACTGTCTGCTCGGCTGCAGTATCTAAAGATTATCACTTAAAACAATATGTCCAGCTGTTGTAACAAACATCCGTGGGTTCAGGGCTGAGGAGGCAGCAAACTGTGAGAGCAGTCACGGGAACAGAGAACCTCGCTGGAAACCGGGAGTGGGAACGACAGCCACTGTGCCCCCCTTTTCACTTTGCAGCCTTAACACCTAATCCTTTTCCAGAAACAAAAGGGGACGAGCTGCCGGAGCAGCGCGTGATCCGGGGGAAGGATGGCTCTTGCTGTTTGCAAGCCCGGGGAGATGATCATCCTCTGAAAGATCAGCACATACCCCAGAGCAGAAGGATTACAAGCACTTCCAACTCATCCCCTGGAGCCCAGTAGCACCACTTGTAACTAACCATTTCTGCCTCAACAACCTGAACGTGAGGGTTGGTTAGGGGAGAGGACCTTGCCAGGGTTGGCATCCCTTGGAGAGAGTGAGGGGCTTCTCCTCCCGCTGCAGAGCTGGACCAGCTCGCTGTGCTCCCAAATCCAGGGTTTTCTGCAGCAAAACCCCAGTGCTCTGGTAATGATCTCCGTGTCAGCAGGACTCTAGCTCCGTGATCCACTCAAGGTTGGTCCTATGCCCACAGCAAAGCCTCTCTTGCCTTATCAGCCCAGGGAGAACCTTGCTGCCTGAAGGTGAGTTCCCCATTGCCAGTCCTGAATCTCCTTCTTGCACAGTTCCTGAGCAGGGACAACCACCCTCTCTCTGGGCAACCCAAGCAGGCACCCCACGCAACCCAGCAAGCCCTACCCTGGCCAAAGGCTGAGATTCATTCCGTAGCAAGGTCATCAGTGCTTCAAACTCTCCACTGGCATCTCCTCCTGTGACAGCAGCAAAGAGATGGTGCCAGAGGGTGGTGATGTGTGTACAATGCTGCTCCAGTCTGGGAGGTGGGAAGTGGATGTGCCTGAGTAGGTTGGGCACCAGTGTCCTGGGCTCAGCATCTGCACCTCAGCAGCATTTGCCTTCATGCAATGGGCCAGGCTGGAACCCCTTGACCTTTCTCCAACCACCCTTCTGACGGCTGCAGAGTTACAGGGAAATTAGCGGGCACTGTAATTATAACTATCAGGAGCAGATAAGACAAGTTAAATACCAGCTACCTAGGGAGAAATGATGATGCCAGCCAGGAGGATCCAAATGCCAGAATCTGTGGCTGTAATTTCACTGAGTCGCCAATTACAGCTCCGCCACCCAGCGAGCTCTACCTTGGAAACGGCAGGTATATATTTAGCTGCTCCAGAAAACTTTTGGGGGAGGAGGAGGAGGAGGAGGGAGGGAGGGAGGAGGCAGAGATGGAGCAAGTCCTCACTAATCTGCTCTTCTCTAATCCCCACGCTTTCTTAGCATCTACACACACACACAAACACAAAAAGTGGCAACTCTCCTCCTGCTTCTCAGCGAGGATTTCACAGCAGGGACGTGGCCACGCTAACACTTCTTTTCTCTGCCAGGTACAGCGGTGCCACAGCAGTGGGTGAGAGTCACAACCCCTGTTAATAGGTAGGTAAACTGGAGGCTGGCAATTTGACTGCAAAAGAGGGGAAAAAAAACCCCAAAACTATAAAAAAAAGTCTGTTTTCCTGACTTCCCAGACCTATGCCCAGGCACTGCAGTCCTGCTGCCTTCTCCCACTGGTTTTATTTTACTGAGGCCTCATTGAGCACTGGGAACAGACTGCGGTAGATTATTACAGCAGGAAAAAGAGAAAAAAAACACATAAAAAAAAAGCAGCAAAGCAGCATTGTCAGAAATAATTAAAACTATAATTGCAAAAATAAATGGAAGAAGGGCCTCTCATGATGTTTTATTTCAGCTTTTTATTTTTAATTGGAATTGTTCTCGTACTCACTAATTGACAAAATACAGCCAGAGCCTTGGATGCCAATGAGCAAAGCTACCCTGGTTTTTGGTCTCCTTCAGGGACCAGCAACGGGGGAGGCCACGGGCTTGCCAGAAGCAAGTAGAAAGGCAGAAGGGAATTTGACTTGGTAATCTGCCTTTAAATATGGGGCAAAAGCATCTCTGGATTATTTAATTTAGAGGAAAGCTTAATTACACACGCCTAATGTTTTTGCACAACCTTAGCACCACCTATGAGCACTCATCGCTTGACAAACAGCTGCTGTTGGCAGAAGGGGAAACTGAGGCAGAGAGCAAAAGAGGGGCCTTTCTCAAGCCCTGTCCCTACAGGGAAAGCCAAGGAGACAACTTGTCACGCTCCAGCTGCTCCCTCCACACTGAAACACACTCTTTGCCTTAAAAAAAACAAAAACAAAACCAAAAGACAGTACTTCTTAAATACAGCTAAAACCATAAAGCCTCGAAATTTTGAGCAGCTGTTGTTTTATGTCTTTATGAACTGTTCTGATGCCTGTTATAAAAGGTCAGTCAGTTTGCTGGTGGCAAGAGCAACAGGAGCCCGTTTCCTACACATCCCTATTTTAACACCACTTGAATATTTGCCATGGCACCGGCGTTCTCCGCAGTTCAGTCGCTGCCCGCCTCACCCTGGCATCCCTGTGCCGTGCTGGAGATGCAACTGGGATAAAACACAAGCCAAGATTTCTTCTAAGCAGGGTCAGCCCCTCCTTGGTATCACTCACTGTGCTGGGGACCTGCCAGCAGTGCCCCCAGAGCAACCTGGGGCTGGATGCCCATGCCCTGCGGCTCGCAGGGCACGTGGCCAAGAAGCAGCATGCATAGAAAGCTGAGACTCGGTGTCACTTGCCAAAAGCAGAGACTTAATCCTTGTTTCCACATCAAATCCCAGCTGGGAAATTAAAAAGTGACCTTCTTCAACCTCCCTGTCCATTACCAGTGTGCTCCTTGTTCCGTTCCCTGTCCCAAACGGGTGAGTAACACGGGCTGCTGCTGCCATCTGAACACCTGCCCCTCGCTACAGCAGAAGGTTTTGTATCTCAGTCAGGTAAGAGGCAGATGGATTTTCCTTTTAATAGTACACACAGAGAATTTGCAAATTGCCTCGAGTTCCCCAGAGAGGAAAGGTGCACAGCTATTACAGGAATTGTTTGTTCTTACAATGGAAAGTAGTGAATTATCAACAATCTCTGCTTAGAACAGGGGAATCATCTGGTGCTGATCTAAGATGACCTAGAAGTTGCCTGTAGATGGAGCTTTAGCTTCTGCACAAGGATCACGCTGAGCCTCCCTCCGAAAAAGGGTGGAGAGCTGGAAATGGAAGCACCCAAAATCCACTACAGGAAAACCACAACCAGCCTGAAAAGCCTCCAGGTTTCCTGTGCCTCTCGCGTGTGGTTCTGCTGTCTCTCATCTCCTCTTTCTGCAATGCACTGTGTGGTTAAAGGGCTGATCTTGGAAAGCAAAGAGCTTCCATCAGCCCTGGGGGACTCGCAGGCTCAGCCCAAGCCACGACCAGGCAGCAGCACCCTGTGCAAAGGGTGGGAGAGGACCTGCTCCTCCAGACCTAGCAGGATCACCATTAATTCTGCAAGTACAACAAACTGGAATTAGAGGTCTCAGTTTTTCCAGGCCCATCTCCTCAGTCTGAGCCCCAAGAAAAGTGACATTTTGCAAGGAGGACAGCGAAGGACACCACACCTGCTCCTGCTCTATGTGCACAGGCTATTTGACAGGAGAAAAGCCCTACACTAGACATCTACCACAAGCATCACCCCTACTCAGACTGCCCAGGGCAGTTGTCTCTTTCTGCCTCTCCATAGGGTACTGCAGGCTGCAAATAAATACCAGCCATACCCTCGTGACATTCCACCTCTGGGCTGCTGTGTGCAGCCCACAGTCAATGCTGCCCTGTTGGACTGCTGTGTGCCATGCATTGCCAACCTCCAGACCCCAGGGGAAGAGATAAAGCTGCTCTCCACCCAGAAATAGGGGTGGCAAAGAAGAGGAGGCACTGCTGGGGAGCATCAAGGCAAGAAGAGGTGGGATGGACTGAGGGCAAACACAAGCTGGAGGCCAGAAACTTGACTGCAGCAGAGAAAAGCTAAACTTGAGGAGAAAAAGAGAGGGAATGAGAACACAGAAAAGATAGTCTGGAGAACCTGGGCAGGAGCAGACACTGCTGGGGGGAAACAAGTGATCTAGGGGCAAAAGGTTGCTTAAGCACCAGCACTCGTAGTCCCATTGGGGTTGCAGAGCATATAGGAAGGCTAAAATACCCTAGTGCTCTGGAGCTGGCTGCTTCACAAACATCCCCTCTCACAAACAACACAGAAAAGAGGCCAGAAGCTTAAAAAAAAAAAGCAGATCCAAGTCAGCCCTCTGCTGGCAGCAGGCTCGGCCAGTGCCGGAGCCACGGGGCCCCCCGGGGAAAGGGCTCTGCCCACCCCCAGCTCACCCCCAGCACGTACCCATCCTGCTCTGACCTCCACCAGCATTGCCTCGGAGACCCCCAAACCCCTCACTTCGCTGGGCAGACAAATTCAGGCGGCATGGAAAAGACATCAAGGCCAAAAGCATCTCTGGGGAAGGTTGTCTGCTCTTCTTTAAGCTGCTTTGCTCCCTCCAGCTCAGGGTAAATCATCGTCAATGATGAAGAGCAAAGGAAAAGTGCCCTCTGCTCTCCTGCTGTGCCACGGCCCCCAGGTGTGTGGGGCAACGTCCCAGCGGGTCCCCTGTGCACCCAGCACAGGTGACATCCCATAGTCAGGCAGAGGGACCAACGCCTCTCCTGGCAGCACACGCCTCCAGCCGGAGCCCGTTGCCCACCACCACCTTATGCACCAAACCTTTCCCCTCTCCAAAGTCCACCCGAGACACAGAAACCCCGTCTGAGCCCCCTGTGCCTCTCCCACACCCGGGGTAAGCTCCACTCAGCTGCTAATGGAGAGCACGACGTGCTCAGCTCGCTTGTGCCACCCCTGTGCCTGGCTCTGGGTAGAGCTGCTGCTCTCCCAGCTGCAGCCCTGGTGCTCCAGGTCTGAGCCAGCCTGGCGAGGGGGGCACACACTGCTTGTAAGGGCAGAGAAAGGAGCTGACTAACTCCTCTAGACTCTCCTGCTCCAGCGTCTCACCCCTGAGCTTCTTGCCCTAAGCCCTGGGGTTGTTCACCCAGACAGATTAAGCAGCTCAGGTCCTCGCTGGGCTGCCCGAAGCATGCAGAGAACGAGCCAAAGCCCTCCAAAAAAGGCTGGGCTGCTGTCTGCTCATCCGGGCACGCTGCTGCGAGGTCTGGGGACAGCTGCCATCCTACACGGGCACCACACCGTCTACACCTGTAACTCGTTCAGGGGACAAAAAGGGACGCTGGGCTCTACTGTGGCAGCAGAGAAGTGGTCCATCTGCATATAAGCCACCCGCACCTCTCCTACAGCAAACAGCATAAGGTAAAGCATCCATCAGAATTCATAAGATGCACCCCTGGAGTAAAAGATTGATTTGATATTAACAGATTCGTGCAGAGACTATAAAGTGATCAAGGCAAAACGCTGACACCTCGGAGGCACGGCAGCCCTGGAAAGCCACTGGCGATGCAGGCAGGCAGCAGGGCAGGCAGTGCAGAGCCCCCTCCCCTCCTCTCCCCTCCCCTCCCACACAGACACACGCACCGAGACAACTTCGGGAGCGTCAGGCAGCGCTAACTCACTGTCTGCCACCTAAGCCCCTTTGTCAGCAACTCGTCTGGCACCCGCAGCCCCCCGCCGTGCACCGACGGCAGGTTGCCAGCCCCTCGGAGCAGCACCGGCGCATCGGTCCCCGACGAGGTGCCCCCGGCCACAGCGGGGACGGACCAGCAGGACGCGTGTGAAGTCTCCAGCCGGCTCCAGGAGCCTCCAGCAGCCCCGCTCGGCGCAGA
>JANHGL010006551.1:4338-50309 GCA_024611195.1 Ceyx melanurus
TATATATATTTTTTTTTTCCTCCTGATTATATTTGATTTTGGTTGAAGAGTAGTGCTATTATCACAATTCTACAGATAAGGAAGGGGGCTGGAGTAGGAAATGGAATAGAATCCAGGGATCCACAACTGTGAGTGCCTAATTGTGCAGACAGTTTTACTTTCAGGATTAAAGACTCTTTGCCTCCTGTGTGTTTTGAGCATAGAGTGTATAATTTCTGAATCCTTTTGTTCTACTAGTTAACCCCAACAAAAGCCAGTGGAATTACAGAAGATTACTTGTTTGATTCTCATTGCTTTCACTTGATGATCACTGCAAACAGGCAGCAGATAGTGTAACTTTACACTGCTAGCAAAATACAAGCAGTGAGCTACAATACACAGAAAACTAAATGTACTACTGTAAAGCAAAATAAAAACTTCTCTGTTTAGTAGAAGCAAGCAGAGAGAAATATAACCTTTGAGTGTGTTGAATCTGTTACATGTCACTGGGTCTACTGTAAACTATCCCACGCTGAATTTTTCAGCTAGACAATAAGTCTAAGAATTTGAGATGTTGTCCTCTTATTAAAAGAGGTGGAAAAAAAGGCTGTGCTGCATAAATATGACCTGTAACAAAACCGAATGGAAAGTAGTTAAAGACCTTTCCATGCCTGCATTCATGATAGCAGGGGGGAAGAGCTTGCTTTTTGAAGAAAAAAGCATTTAGAGGTAAGTTTTAAAAATGATTCTGCATATCATGTCAACAGTTTGTAGAGAAGTGTAATGTGCTATAAAATATTTGACATGTTTGTGTTGGCTAGTGTTAAAGAGCTGTATATATGCTGATTTGGTGTTGCTATTAGAAAGTAGTGAGATTAGGAAAACCAGTATTTTTGGCTACTTTGTTTATACCTTGTGTCTGCCAAAATGAATGAACTAGTTGTTGGAGCCAGAGACTTACCTGAACTTCTGTGATGTGTTCATGAATGCTACTATCTCTGTGGTGTTAGTCCTACTGACTATCTCTGTGGTGTTAGTCCATTTCTCTGACCAAATTTCTCACTGCTAAATTGCCAATAAACTTTTCTCCAGCTAACTAAAAAATACCTAAGATATTCTAAGGAGGCAAGTTGATTGTATCGGTGAAGAAACAAGAGCCTGACCTTGACTACAGGTAGAATCTTCAAAGGGGTCTTGCAGGAGTTCAGCACCCAGCTGCTGTCACCTTCACCTAATTTAGTTCAGCTTCTTCACAGATCCCAGCTATTATGTGATGAAGTGTTAATAGCTGGTGTATGGGCTATTACAATTGATAAAGTAGATGAACATTTTAATGAAGTTTAGGTACATCAGTACTGAAGTATTGTGGGGGTTAAAGTTGAACTTAAAAGTAAGTAGTGGTCAATGTTTGCATAAAGAATAATTAAGAGTTTGAGAGCTTCAGATGTTTGCAGCTTGATAGCTGATGTGACCTGTAGAATCTGACAGGCACTATAGGTAATAAATTATGCCCTGCACCTTGAAGGCTGATTTTTTTTAAAAAATGTTTATTTTAAAAACCCAAAGTAGAAATTTTGTTGCTTCGATTCTATCAAGAAAGTATTTTACTGAAGTGTAGAGCAGGTTTGCAGAGAAGCAGCAGGGGACGGAAAAATTAGTTTCTTTCACAAATGAGATTAGGAAAACTTAAAGTTGGATTCTGTGTGATTCATCCATGATTCTTCAGGTTTCTTCTCTGGATACTTTTAATCAGTATAAACTATATATCATGAGTACCTATACAGGTATATAAGCCCTTGTAAGTTCCAGTTGGTGTGAGCAGGCTTTCAGCAGGCTATAGCCTATCAGAAAATAAAGTATTTCCACTCCTTGCTACAAGCATTAGGGTCCAGATATGAGTTTCTTTTCAAAGAGACAAAGAACCTTGTTAGCACAGTTCTGCCACAGATCAGGGAATTAGTCCTTCAGGAGCAGAGATACAGGTCCAATGGGCCTAACATCTTTGGTTGCTGCAAGACTTGCAACACTTAACTAATATTTAACACATGACGTGTTGTCTTACCTGAAACTAGTTTCACTAAGTTGTCACTGAAAGGAATAGTCATATAAAAGGTGGAAGTGTGGGTGACCAGCTCTAGTTGTCATTCTTCTTTTTGAAGGCATAATGCCATTCAGAAAATAAATTTGGTGTTGTTTTCCCTTTAATTATTCTGAAGCTGTAGAATAGACTGATTCCATTTGGTAATGGCAGTTGTTAATTGCTAGTAAGTTTGCTGTAGTAGCGTAACTCAGTCGTTCCAGTGTTTGTCTTGGGGGTGGTCCAAAAATCTCTGAAGCTTTCTGTTTATTTTGAATGGATATTGCATCAGGCACTGTAGTGAGTTAGCTTTGTGTAAAATATTTATTTTTATTTGATTTTAGTAATTCCTTGCAGAATATTTGGTTATGTAGTAGTGTGTAGTTTATAGTCCTGTGAGTACAAATGAAGTTGACATTTATCTGTATGACTGAATTGTTTGCCGTATGATCCTTTAACAAAACAAAATTTCAAATATTGATACTGTATTTATTTGTGTTAAATCCACATTTGTTTGTCTGACATCTGATTTCTTAGAATCACAGTTATTCTTATTGCCTTATACAATTCTAAAAAGAGCATCTGCAACACTTGATTTGGTATAATGAAGTAATTTTTAATTTATTTTTTTTATACATATATGACAGGTCCACCACGAGGATAAGCAATGTGCACTGCTCTGAGCCCGAAGGCACGTGGGCCTGGTCTGTCTGATATGCATCAATACAGTCAGTGGCTTGCAAGTCGACATGAGGCCAACTTGTTGCCAATGAAAGAGGATTTGGCCTTGTGGCTCACAAATCTATTGGGTAAGGTACAATAAAATGGAATGCAGATACTGGGCAGTAAGCGAACTCTGTACACTCTTAGGCGGGAAATCAATGATTCAGACTGCCTTAGATAAATAAAGGTAGTTATGATTAGGTAACTGCCTTCATGTACTGCAACTGTTAGCCAGGTCAAAAAAGCTAATAATTAATTTGCCTCCACAGGGTTTCTATGAGTAGCATAATTGAACTTTATTATTTATTTAACATTTATTTGTCCTCAAATTTCCTTTTAAAAGTTCCTTTGCATGTGTTTTCTGTATGAATACCATTAAGCTGAATGGTGCTGTTTGCTGCTATCACTTACGTCTTCCGTTTTTATTGGTTGGCTTCCTAAAGAGTATGAGTGTAGTGACTGTCTTGAACAGCAGGAGACATTAAATAGTTCTGTGCTGACCAATCAGTCCAGTGACTGATAAATGCTACCCAAGGCAATATGTGCAAAGACTTGTGGAACCTTGTGCAGCAAGGGTTCTGACCTAGTGACTGCAGCTGAAACCTGGGGATTTACTGGTTGCAGTTATACATTTTGGTGTGTGAAGCCAAAACATGTTGATGAAAGAGGATGCAAACCAGGAGCCAAGAAAAAAAATTAGTCAGGTACACATGAAGAGCAGTGGGTGCAAGTATGTCACTGGTGGGAAGGACAGAATTCAGAACCTTTGAGCTGGGAAATAGCATCTTGTTTGTTGAGAAAAATCAGAGGGAACATTGCTTTTGTGTTATCTCTAAGTCCAAAGGGTTCTACCAAAATAATACACAACTTACACAAAACTTCATCCTAAGGAAAACATACCAGCAGTTATGCTCTTGAGCAAAGAGGAAAAAATAATTCAGAGGAGGTGATATTTACATGAAACTTTCATTAGTGTTATTTGGGTGAGCATTTTAAAATTTGATGTGTGTGGTTTTAGGTTTTTTGAGGGGGTTGGTTTAGTTGTTTGGTTTTTTTTCTGGAAGTCTGTTCTGCTGAGACATAGGCAGTGTCTCGTCTTGGCAAACCCTGTAGCTGAACTGTCTCAGGGATATTATACAATAGTAGAGTATATCTAGTGCCTCTTATCTGCATGTTCTACGTTGTATTCCCTTATTTTTAAGAGAAAGTCAAGTATCACTGTGTTACAAGAGGCCAATAAGTAGTCAGTAAGTGCAGTGTCAGTAGAAAATAATGCAGGTAAGCGATACCCATTCTAGAGCTGGAATAGTTATGAATCTACAACTACATAAGTGGCACTTGTTTTAAATTACATCTTTGTGTGGTACTTCCATTTAAGTTAATGAGTCTTGAATATAAAATTGTCTAGACAATGCCAGAATCCAGAAATCCTGACTTTTTATTCCAATTACCACAGGACAGCAATCCAAAGACTGTTTTTTGAATCAGAAGCAGCACATTCCATTAAGGATTTAATATATTGTTTAAATGTTTTAAACAATGAAGTTTTAGTGAGCCACTCTAAAACAAATAGAAGCTTGTTTGCTGTTCATAACAAAGTTCTCACACTGACAAGTTTAGGAATGAGGTCACTTTTTTTAGCAAGAAAGTAGCAACCAGCAGGAGGTTCTGAAATGCCAACTATAATTAAAAATCTGATTTTTCATATGGACACCAAATTCTGTACTGCAGAACTAAATGGCCACAACTTTCCTTTAATTAAGCAGGATACACAGTTCATTTGCTTAATGTGTTCCCCTACACCTTCTCACATCAAGCTCAACTTTTCTCAGAGTTTGTCCTGAAGAACTGAAATTATAGTGATTTGTTAAATTGCTTTGAATTCCTGTGTAGACATTGTTATTCAAATTAATAGTTAAATTAAATTAAAATTCACATTCAAAATAAATTAAGTGTAACTGAATTAAAATAATTAATATTCAAATAAATATATCAACTCAGAATTCAAATTTGGTTTAATTGCTCTATAATTTAGGTTACCTTTAATGAGAGGGGGACATACATAAGCACGTTGCTGTAAGATAAAAATAGGTATGAATTTGTAGCATGCTGCTACCTTCTAAAAACTGCTTTTACGCTTTTGCTCTTCAGCATCCAAAAGCATAAAAGGATATGCAAGACTGTTTCTTTGGTGCTGTTTGTTTTGTATGGCAGAAATGTTCTTTGCATTAATGGTCAGTAGGTTTTCACATACATGGACATGCAGATAACACAGAGCAGATAATATTCTATGTATCCACTACATAGTTTACTCTGTGCTATAACTTGGGTGACCTTATTGTAATGTCTTTATGCCAGTTTTAATGCAATTGGATTTCTCAATTTATAAAGAAAATAAATTTCAATTAATATTTGCCCTGTTGGTTCATGTTTTGTTTCCTCTATATTGCAGTCATTCATTTGTACATTGACTCAACAAGGACACAATCCTTTCAAAGGAATATAGATTTTTTTGAAAAAATATCCATTTATTTTAATAATGAAAAGTTTTATGCAAGAATGGGGCTGAACCTCTGTAAAGTAGATTGTAAGGTAGATGGTGTTTTTTGGAAATTTTTGTGGAAAGTCACATATGTTACAGAATCACAGAATTTCAGGGGTTGGAAGGGACCTTGAAAGATCATGTAGTCCAAACCCCAACTGTGTCTTACACAGTGTTATGGGGACTTAAAAAAGTGACAGTTTTCCAGCAGCAAAACCTGGTGTGGGTTTGAAATTGCAAACTGGAAAACACTAGAAGGATATTGCACTATATCAAGTTTCTTCATATTATAGACAGAAATTAGGCATAGCTAGAATTTCACCTTATCTGAGTGATAAATTGTAAGATTGAGATGCATGGTGCAGGTGCAAAATAATTCTTCAAGAATTTTTAACCCTGAGACTTTGGACTTTTTATTCTAGTTTAGCATGTTGTTGTGGACTGGGGGTTTGAGTAACCACTGGTACTTTTGTATACGTTTTGCTAATTATTTTTGGAACCATGTCAGAAGAAGTTGGAGCTTTGGAGAGGATGATTTGTTATTACAGTCCCATTGCCAAATAGATTTTAGCTGCCTGTGTTCTGGGGGCTGGAAAAAAGACATAGCAGATGAAATAGATGTGTCAGATGGGATTAACTCACACAATGTTGTGCATTATAATATTCTCAGAGTGGTATGTGTCAGTATTACAGTGATGGGGGTTTGCAAGCTGAAAAGGAAGACTGGAGCTTTGGATTTTGTCTCTTATCTTGATATCACTCTGCTGAGGATTGGTGGCTTAGTCTAGATATCCTTGCACTGGCAAAGTTAAGGAGATGTGTTGACCCAACTGTCTTGAAAGTCATGATCTCTTAGCCTTGTTTTTATAGTGTATAGAGCCAATAAAGCACTCAGCAATGCATTCACCTTTGACACACTCTAAATTTGGTAAATTGTTATACACTTATTTTAGTAGAATGCTTTGCTGGATACTGAAAACTTCTGTTCCACCTTGGGCAAGCTTTACATGGGGATTGACACAGTTGGGCCATAGTAATCCCTTAGCAGAGGCAAAAGGGCAAATTGAAAGCAAATAGTTTTGCTTGCCTACTGTACTCTCCAGTAGTGCCTTGTTTTCTCTTGTGTGTAAGGGTTGACATCAGGAGCAGTGGCCCTCTTCACCAGACTGTAGTTTAGAACAGAGGACTGGCTTTTTTTTTTTTTTTTTTTTTTTTTTAACCTTTGGCTATTAAATAGTACTTAATAAGAACTTAGAACTCTCATAATTTATTTTTTTTTCCTGTTCCCAGAGGCCCTTTACCAGCTGCAAAGGGTTTTATTGTTGCTTAGTCATGTAGCTTCATTTAGCACATGGCACCACAGAATAGACCTGTAAGATACACCTGAGTACATGTCTTGGCTCCAAAGTCTCAATACCAAGGCCTCTTCCTAACAAAGCTTTCTAGACTTCAGAAGCTGATAGATAAGGAGATGGAGAACACATGCTGAGGAACTGGACATGTAATTGGTGATGGTTGTATGAGGCATGTAGAAGTTGCTTGGATGCAAAATAGAAGTAGGCTTGAAGAAAGAGAGAGAGAGGTGAGGATGTTAGAGAGGCATCAAGTTGGAGAGCAGGCTTAAATTTTTAAGGTGTGTTGAAAGAGGCATAAAATTTGGGAGTTAAAGGGTGGGAAGTCTTCAGCAAGAAAACTTTTTATGATTCTTAGCTAAAGCAAAATCTGCTTCAGATTGGTTTTCTTGCTCATCTTGCTGTCTAAGAAGATTCTGTAGCATTACCTTTATTTTTAACATCAGTGTCTTCTGCTCAAGCCAGTGAGAAATGCAGGCTTTACATAGCTGAATATGAAGACATTCATGATACTGATAATTCTAGTTATTCTGCTGGCACTGATGTAATTTCTTATTTAGTTGAATTGCTTTATAATTATTTTTTTTTAAGTATCAACAAGCCTTTGGGATTGTTTTTATGTCCCATTTCAAGTAAGTTATAACATCTCAATGCTATTAAAACTGTTTGTCTTGCTGTCAGCTGTTGTAGGAAACAGAGTAGCCTTGTCAGAAAAGAACTAGTTTTCTGCGTGCATAAAATAATTTGACTTTCTTTTCTTTATTGTATTTTGTTACCTTGGGTTTAAATGCCACACAATTTGAGAGTTAGGATGAGTTTTTCCACTGGTGCCTCAATGTTGCAGAAGCTCATCCTTCTACCAATGTGTTTCAGAGACTCACCTGAGGAAATGTTTCCATTGGTGATTTAGCAGGTTTGTGTTGCCACTGAAGTGTACAATTAAAATAGTAAATCCTCTAGTTGTGAGGCTGGAGTCAGTGTCTTGCTTTGTAGTTATCAAACTAAATGTGGAAGAACTCACTGCAATAATGGAGAAACCAACTAGATTTTGGTACTTCGATTTTTGTGTTCCTCCACTGCATTCTCTGAAGGCCTTGGTTGTCTGAGACAGCCCACAGGGAATGCTTTAGCTTCCACTTCTTGGGCACACACCCTGGGCATGGCCTTTTTTGAGTTGGTCTTTCATAGACCTTGCAGTGTGGTTGCACTAGGACCACCAGGACTGGATGGCCTTACACATACCTGCCCAGTTTCCACATACTCTTTGTTCAGGTACAACAGTTTGACTTTTCAAGGAGCATCTGGTGATTGCAGTAATTAGAAGATAGGCAATGCTTGTGAGGATTGAGAGACTTTATATTCCTGGGTTGGTTTTTTTCATATTTTTAGTGTTGGATTTTTATTATATTTAATGTTATTACCATTCAATAAAAACATTGCAACTCCTTTCTTGTAATTACAGGGGGAGTTATACATTTTTAATGGAGTTTAATGTTTTTTCCATACAAATATACAGAGACATTTTTTTTCCTCAGGCTATGAACATTACTCTCATTTGAATCAATATGTTTCAACTGTTAAATATGTCAGAGTGTCTGTTTTAGCAAAGAAATGCCACCTTTTGGAGCCATAAAATACAGTGAATTGAAAGCTGACACCTAATATATTTTTCATTGGATACAGATGTTCAGTGCAAAACTCATTCTTTCAGCTTTCATAAAAGGGAACAGAACTAAAATACTCCAGCTTAGTGTACAATATGCAGTGACCAAACTGCGAATGCAATTCAGCACTTAAAAGAATATAAACTTATTGTTAAATAACACAAGATAAAGCATTTTCCATGTTTGTGTAAAAGTAAAATATTTCTAAATAGGATTTAGGTTTTTTAATGCTTGACCGGTGAAATAATAAATCTATAAATCATAGGACAGAATAGATATATAGAATATGATATTTGTTTTACCCATGTGAATAATTATGTTTTCCATAATAAAAAAAAAATCTTGAGTAAGTTAAAAGTATTTTAATTTTTTTTAGAAGCGAGTCTATTATAAAATGCAATGCTCTATTAAAAATAAAGCAGTTCCTTTAGCATGAAGTCTTTTTTTTTTTTTTTTAATTTAGCTTTGTAATGGCTTTATACCTCTTGCCAAAAACGTTCATGGGGAAATGGTGAAATATGCAAGCTAGAATTGTGATGAAGCTTCTGAGATGTTCAGTTCTTGTATCTGTGGGCTATTATAGTTTCAATCTGGGCTTCAGCTGAGCTGGAGGCACTGCAAAAATAATGTCAGTTACGCACTAGCTACCACTGAATGTCTGCAGTGCTGCTACTGCTCGTTTGCCTGGAGAAGTCATTTAGGTACACGGGAGCTGTAATGTGGGCGATATGGCAGAGGGAATTAAGGGACAATAAAAAGAGGAGAAAAAAACACAACCTTTACTTATAGCAACTGTTTTTAAAGTAGTAATGTGTTAGAAAAAACAAGTTTCACTTAAACCAAAAATATAAATCTACTGTTGTATCTGAAGATGATTTGCTGCAAAGATCTTTACCGTAGTCTTTGATTTTAACTGACCAAAGTAAAAAGGCTCACACTGTTCCACCCAAAAGATGCTGAAGTATCTAACAGGTTTCAGGCAAGAGCCTAGAGAAATCAACTTTCCTTTACCTTTTTCATAATCATATAACACTACTTTTGGTGTTATAAGTGACATTAAATGTCAGATTACAATGTTCCAGCAATATATTGTAGAAGTACAATATTAATTTTTTTTATTATCTACTGCATTTTTGTTACTTTTGGATGTTTGTTAAGATCCTGGAAGTTTAGTCTAAGGTGGTAAATGATTTTCTTCTCATCTGGCCTGTCCATCCTGGTCAGAATGCATATCTCCTCATAGGTTTCTTGTGATCTCCCCCACCTGGAGAATGTAAAAACAGTGTCATCAAAGGTCATCTGCTCTACTCTAGCCAGGAAGCACCATCTGTGACAGCTTAAGTACAGCATCATCTAGTGTGATAATAATTGATAGATATTGTTATATCATTTAGATTTTGCTCTTTGGGTGCAAATTTTAATCTGTTTGAGTAGGTACATAACATGCTTCTGTAAGATCTCTTTTAGAAGAGCACTGCAGTCAGAGTAGTATCTCATCAACTTCTTGCAGGATCAAGTTTTAAAGTGTTTTGGTTTTTGGTTGCTTGTTTTTGTTTGCTTTGCTTTTGTGTGGGGATTTCGTTCCATTCGTGTGTGTATTTTGTTGTTTTGTTTTTGTTGTTGTTTTTTTTTTAAATACAGTTCTTCTTGACATGGTGTTCTACTTCTATTACAAAATAAACTTTAGTAGTGTTAGCAACCTTTACACTAAAATACTATGTTAAAGCACTGGAATTTCATAAGTAAATTGAGATTTGTGATGTCTGATACACTAGAATTATTTTTCAAATAGCACATGCCTTCAAAAAGGAAACATATTCATTTTGAATAATTTACTGGTTGTCTACCAGTCAATTAGCGTTGAGGTTATTCACTAAATGCTCCAAGTAATGCAAGATTTTTCATTGAAGCATATTTTAAATTATTGTCAAGATTTGTACTGATTTATCTTTTTTACACAATTGCAGTCTATAATATTGCACACTTTCTACCCTGTTAACTTTCTGCTTGCTGTTCAGGTAGAGAAATAACAGCAGAAACCTTTATGGAGAAATTGGATAATGGTGCCTTGCTTTGTCGATTAGCTGAGACCCTGCAGGAGAAATTTAAAGAAAACAGCTTTGATGCAAACAAGCCTGGCAAAGTAAGTGTTGGTAAACATTCTAGCATGATTTATTGGTATCTGAGGTATCTGATTGTTTTGGCTCTGAACTTTCTTATGCAGTTCAGAGATTTCTTTTGTGGAGGTTCTGCAAATGAGCAAGGAGGTAACTGGTTTGTGTAGAAAAGTTACAATATAAAATTGGGGTAATTATTAAGGTAACTGTTAGAGGCAGTTACTCAAAATTACTTGTAACATGTGGAGGGTAAGACTTAGAACAAGATCTAGAAGTGTGATGTGGTAGCTAATAGACAAAAAGTGATCCTTGTATTTATTTGCAAGGGGAATATGAAGTTGCTGTGGGAGGTAACTTTTCCTCCATAAATATCTCTGGGAAGA
Organism: Ceyx melanurus; assembly: GCA_024611195.1. Classification (NCBI taxonomy): domain Eukaryota; kingdom Metazoa; phylum Chordata; class Aves; order Coraciiformes; family Alcedinidae; genus Ceyx; species Ceyx melanurus. The sequence continues at coordinate 15,176 of JANHGL010006551.1, forward strand.
CCAATAATAAAATTCTGTAGTTAGATTTGGTGCCTCAAGTTTAAAACCCCTCTTGCTGTAGTGGAAGGGGTTCAGTAAAGAGTTTCAGGGATGATGTGGAAAATGTGAATCTTTAGACGCTACTGAACTTTGCAAGGTTAAGGTCAAGATCTTGCTTGACTGCAGCTTCCCTTTAATTTATATTATTTTCATCAGACAGTCTTACTGGTAGGAATTAAAGAGTGCAGCAAGATTATTTCTGGGAAAAGTTAAATAGTTAACACATTAATACATTTAATGTGAAACTATTTTTATTTTTCCTGTTAAATTTAAATATATCTTCCTTGAGAGTTACAACAGGCAAATATGTAGCAGGTAAAAAGAACCCAAATGCAAAAATTACATAATGCATCTTCTATTCTTCTGGTTTTCATAACTACTCTGTAGCAGAAATTAGGGCATAGCATTAATTTTATCAGCAGTTTTGAGAACTGACAGCCTTGTGTCAGCTGCAGCTTCATACGTTGTTTTTCTTGATTCCACGCTCATAAATGTTGTTGCAGAAGAAATTGCCTGGTCTTAGGTGGGCTTTATTTATTGAATTATTTGTAACCTTCTGTGAATGGAGGGGGTGCAGAGGGGTGGGTGTGGTTTTTTTGCTTTTATTTTTTTCCTAATAAAGAAGGAAGAGATAGCTGGAAAGAAGGATAAGAAGTAGAGAAGGAAGCCTTCCTCCACAAAGGCAGAAAAGACAGCTTGAATTAATATTTCATATTTCAAATTATAATCAGGGTTTGGTTAGTAGAAGTACTTAGATGAAGTACTGGAGTTCCTCTTTATAATATGGTCCAGCTTGTCATCACCTAAGTGATGGCCTGTTAATGACATGATAGCTCCCAAGATGATAAAACACTTTATGTGAGTCTCTTTGATTGAGCCTAGAACTAGCTATGCAGAAAGGAGAGTTATTTGTTGTTGCTTGGTTTTTCTTCCATTAATAAACAAACAGAAGGTACCATTATTGACAACAACTACTAGAAGTTTCAGTCAATATCTGAAAGGTTAACTTGTTTACATTGTTCTAACACATTCCCTTCTTGGATTTTGCTCCACTGGTGTCTTAGAAAATCATTTAAATAAAAAAGTGTAAAGGATTATTTTACAGGCATACATCTCAGAAAGCCATGTCTATTTAATATAAAATTCTCAGGAAAAAAAAGAATAGTTCTAAATTCTACTACAAATTTCTAGTGAAATTCAGAAATTCAAATAATATATATAATGTTTATTAGCTATCTACTGCTTTTGGAGGTTTTGGGTGTTTAGTTGCGTTTGTTGTGTTTGGGGTTAGTTGTAGGTTTTGTTGTACCATCAGACTTTGGTCTCATGGTGACTTATTTGGAGAGATCTACTATTTGGAAGGATAGCCCAGGAATGTACCAATGTTTGGTACTTGTATGTTCTGCCAGTGAAAAGTAGATCTCAGTTCTTGTATTAGCTTCCTCAGCTAAGAATATGGCCTTCCTTTCTTCAGTTATCTGATCCCCTTTTCTTGAACCTAATTTATGTTAGAAGCCAATTAGACATTTGTAATCCCATATGTTGTAATTACTTAGATTTGCTGGGCTTTTATTTGTCAAACTAGTAAAACAGGCAATGCAATTAAAGGGGAAAAAATAATCTCTGCTGCTATTTTCTCAATGTATATTGTTTCATACTTAATATAGGAAGAATTCAAAGAAATGAGAGAGTAATAGATTTGTGTTATTGTAGCCTATTAGGGAGCTATTCATCCTTTAAGATTTTAATTCCCTGTGTAGCAGTCCTAGCCAATAGGACTAGTCTACACATTGGAAAATCTGACTTTTGGTGCCAAGGAAATAAGATTATACTATATGAAATTTAGCATAGTAAGAATTCTAAAATCCTCCTCTGAATCATTATTATGCACTATGTTAATAATAGATGTGGAATTTTTAATCCATTTGGCCATTTCTCTGTGCACAGGAAAACAGAAACATTATGGTCCTTCAGGCAGGTGACCTGGTGACTTCAGTGGTAGATGGTAGAAGCTGCTAACTTCTATAAGAGTTCAGCCTCTATCAAAATAGTGTGCTTTTCTACCCATGTATGTAACATTTAATTTTTGTATATAGAAGCAGACTGATATAAAATGAGTGGCTGCCAGAAGGATCAGCTTGCAGGCAGCACCAGGTTGCAGCTGATTAAGGGAGACAGGATAAGGCTGTAGATAATGGAGTGTGTGTGTGCAAGCTTACAAACTCCTTCTATGAGCTTGAAAATTTGGTCTGTTTTCATAAGTGAAGTTTTTCCTTGTATGTGAACTACTTCCTAGATAGCAAAGCTCCATGAAATCTTTTGGGCTTACTATTGTCTTACGGGAAGATGATATATCCTGCTCTGTTCAATAGGTACTACTGATCTTGAATTCACTCGTGTAGCTCTTTGGGGCTATCTGGCTAGTTTAGCAGCTATAGCCACACATGTAAAAAGACAGTAAAAACTAGTATTGCACACACTGACTCATTGGTTGTTAGCCATAATTCCTTAAGTTCAAATTGCAATGCTCTACAGCATGGCAGAGGTTAAATCCTATTGCTTCTGGGTTAACTGCCTATAGTTAACTAACTATGCCCATGCTTCTAGTCACTGTCAGTTTTTGCAGTTTCTGTCTGAACAGAACTGTATTGTTCCCTTTCTTATTAGGGAGAAGTGAACTTTCTTCAGCTTTCAGGGACCCCCTAGGTCAGCATCCAACCTTTTTGAATGTGGAGTGAATAAGGAAAGCTCAAGTAAAAAAAAAAAAATAAAAAATAATTATGCCTCCTAAAATATCACATTTTCCAAATCTGGAAGGAAGATGGTCATACTGATATAAATACTTCCTTTTTGTGTCATGTGAATGATGTGGTTCTTTTCCAAAGAATTAAGAAACTTGGAAATACTAAGTTTATACCAGTAATACTAGTTGGGAATGAAGTTTTAAGAAACTGAAAATGAAATTTAGAAGTGTGTGATGCAAGAGTAGATCTTCAGAGTCAGAGGAAGGCAATGGAGGAGTAATACTTAATGAGGGAAGGAAATAATGGAGCATCTTTTTATGAGCAACTGTGTAGATTGGATTCTTCAGTGTGGAAAGAGGTAGCATGGGGGCATATGATGGAACCTGCAAAATCAGGAATGACATTGTAGGTATTTTCCAGTCATAAATAAATCAAATCATGGATGCTTATAAAATGACAAGGAGATAATTTATATCAGTCTGAATAAATGTTCAAGATTTGTAGGGTAGTAAGTTGTTGGAACTACCCGTGCTGCTGCTGCTAATGATCTACTGTCTAGAAACTACAGACTTATTATTATAGCAGGAGCTATTTCATAGAAGTGATTCATGTCACAGGATGCCATTTTGTAATTTTCTCCCATTGGCTTGGATTTCATCTCCAAGCTCTGCTGGCAGTATTTTACTTCTCCTGACAGATAGTTAATTTGAAAATTTTGCAGCTGTACAAACAAATTCAAAGCATCAAGGCATGTGCAGTATGAAGAGAGCCCACATTTGCTTGAGCTTAGTTTAGTAAGCCTATTACTTAAGATTTTAAAATAAACATAAATAAATTGTGTTAATAGTTACCACCATTTTAATAGGCAGGGCATAGTAGTCTGCCCACCATCCTTGAAGCTGCTATATATTTATGAAAATTTAACTGAAAACAATGTTTTCCTGGCAAATGAATGAAAACAGGTTGAAGCTGAATCATCCTTTTCTCTGAGTTCTCAGAGGCCAATCAGATAAATTTCAACTAAAATATCTCTTAGAAATACTTTTGAATAGTGAATTGGAATCTATATTCCATCTCATTTTCATAAAGGTGGGAACTAGATTTGAGAAGAAATAGAAGTAAGAACAAAATAAAGCCAAATACAAATATTAAACCTTAGAATGTTTAAGTCATTATACATTTAATTTTATTCTTCCAATGGGAGTTGATTTAATAATATTAAACTGAATGTGCACTGAAATAAAGCTGTTTTGTAGAAAACAAGTAACATTTTAATGTCCTTTGCTATGCACATGCAATTCCATGGAACCTGTCTGTGAAATAGTAATCTCTGCACACACATTCATATATTTCCTAACATTAAAAGATTCTTTCCACATCTTACCCATAGTCCTGCTCAAGGAAGCGGTGATCTTTAAGGTTCCTTTCAACCCAAACCATTCTATGACTTTCTGAGCTGTGATTAGTATTAAGTAGTTCTCATTATGGAAATCAATTGATAATCTGATTCTGCTCATTTCCAAAAAAAAAAAAGGAAACTCATGTTGCTCTGAAGTTAGATGGGAGACAGACCTTTGCTTGTGAATCTACTTCAAATTGCTTTGTGTATGCTCTGCAGCAGGACCATAAGCAAATTTGGTCCAGAGAATCTGGACCAATGGTTTAGGATCTGACTCATCCGGTCAACAAGTCAGAGTTGGAATTGAGTAACAGCTCTGGGATTGTTCTAATAATTTTAAAGAACAAAAGATAGTTTCACACTTGTTCTATCTTTTCAATCATTCTTTTGCATAAAGGGAATTATATAAACGAGGAAATTATCAGAATCCTGGAGAGTCATGAGAAGTAATAAAAGCATCTGAATCTCCTAGGCATGCATCATCAAAGAAAGCAAAGTGTGTTGATGGGAGACAGTCTGTGCTTGGCATAATTAATGTAACTCAGTAGTTGGTTTAAGATCTAAGTAAATATGAATAAAGTAGTAAAGACAACAGTAGCTTTGCAAGGCTCTTAAAAATGAGGAGGCCAGTAAAAAATCTTTTGGCTAGATATCATAGTTTATAAAATCAACGCTAAAGCTCTCTGATCTTCCCTTACAGGATCTGTCAAAAAGTGGATGTGCATTAAAATTATTCAGGGTATGAAAATGCAAAGAAATAGGCCCAAACAGATAGCTTTATTTCTCATCAAGTACAAAAAGCCCTAAGGAAATCTTCCTCTCTACAAATGATTTAGGTGCTGTGCAATGAAAATCGGTAAATGTATTATTTCCTTTCATTTAGTCTTTATGAAACATAATAATGCTTTTTGAATTTAGTGCATTAGAGTATTCTCGATGAAGAATAAGATGAGCAGATTCTTAACCACAGTCAGATAGATACATGTGCTTGCTATGAGAGCATCCATGAATTTTGAAAGGGTGTAGCTTTTCATGCCTGAAGGTGTAATTCAGGTCTAAATGGAAAGGACTAAGAAGAAATTTTATCTTTGGACAGACTCTTCTATTTTTTTTTGTCTGCTTTGAGGTATGTGGATCTTGATCTTCACAGACCCCTGGATGGCCAAGCTGAAATTGACATGTTTTTATTTTTACTGTAGACTTCAATTTCTCAAGGTTATCTGTGTGCTGTGGATAGGACCTATTTCCAGCATAAAGAGTATTCTGTAAGATTGTTGCTTTGAGCATGCCTGCCCAGTGTGAAGAGTCCTTGGCTGTAGGAGAGCTGTGTTCAGGTGCTCTTTGTAAGTTATACATCTGAATCTCCAGTTGAGATCTGCGTGAATGTGGTTAGACTATGATAGATGTTTTGCTGTCTGTGGCAGCAATTTGTGTCTCCACATACTTGCACTTTCTGGAGACTATAGTTTTGCACTAAAAGCTCGTGAAGCCAATTTCTAATCATATACAGTATAGATATGGCCCTCAGTTACTTGGGAGGAAACAAAAAAAGTACAGCATTGTCTTTTTGTATATTAATCTTTGTCACGGCAGACTGATGTGGATGTGAGAGGAAAGGAATAATCTTTTGAAATGACTCACAAGTGCTAATCCATCTGGAAGGAATCATTTCCACAAGACTGTAAAGCTGTTTGTTAGAGAATTCCTTGTACTTTTCTCAGACATGTCAATAGCTTACTGAGCTCATGCTCAACTGGATTGCAACCAGGTTTCTTGAAGATACTGTGAGATTTGCCTGCAACAGGTCATGTGGACAAACCCTATAAACCTCAGCAAATAACTCTTGAGTCTAAAGCTTTTCTGCATGCAGGATTGCGTGGTAGGATCGAGTGCTGTTTCCCCCCAGACTGTGAAAGGAGTTTCTGAATAAATTTATGGTATTGTGTGGTTGTCTGCTTGGCACCTTCCAGGTGAATAAACTGATCTTGTTATAAGCCTTTAGGTGTGCTTTAAGCCACGCACTGTGTTGCAGGCAGAGATACACAATCTTGGAAAGAGCACTAAAACATCATGTCTCTCTAGGTCATTCTTTCCACTGATACTTGAGAAAATATAGCTTGAGAAAATATACTTTAGACCAACTATCATCAGCTGAATTGTGCAACTCTTAGGTCAAACTTAGTGTTAATAGTTTTTAGACAATAATGAATAAGCAAGAACTACAAGACTTGGCCCATTTACTAATAGTGAGTCTTGAACTTAAAATAATGAGCTACTTTTTTTTTTTTTAAATGATGGAATAGTAACTGTACAGGCATAAGTGACAACTGCAATTAGAATGAGAAAATGGAAGTCACTTAAGGCATAAACACTAATTTCTAGATATTATAATTATGTCTAATTTGTTTATTTAAATAAACATGTATTCCCATTTGGGATTGTATATGTAAATTGTCCCCAAATGCTTCAAGTATACAGTAAAGCTTTGTTTTCAACTTTAGAGGCTGATTTAGGGCTGGTTTGGAAATTTGGCTGTATAGATTAACATTCCAACATGTTTTTCAAATCATGGACATTTTAAAATTCTACGCCAACTTAGAATTCCCAGGGCTCTAGCAGTTTCCTTGTGGTTTCTAATTGGAAAACATACAGAAAATCAGATTCTTTATCATAAAGACAAAGATGCAATTTTTCTTCAAAATGAACATGCAGAGCTTTGGAGAATCACACTTACCTGCAGTAAGTTATGTGTGAAATTCTTTCTGAATGTTTTAGGTCCTTGCATAAACCTTGTATCTTTGTTAAACATCTGGAAATCCAAAAAGCAAACAGATAAATAACCTAAAAATTTATCTTCCTTCAGAGTGTGTGGATCTTTATCATGGTCTCCCTTGACACTTGGCTCATGTTAGGTGAAACACCATTTGTAAATAATCTTAGAAAAAGAGCTGGGAATGCCCCATCCCTGCTTACACTTCAAACAGTCACAGTGTAAGACTGATCTTTGGGGGAAACTGGAGAGAAAAGGAAGAGGCATGACTGGAACACAGCAGTATGTCCAGAATGATAATTATTACATCAAGGAATTATTACATCAAGAATGTATAATTATTACATCAAGGCTTCTGACATTTACTATTCAGACTGCCAGTGAAAGGTTATTCACTGTAATTCTATAGATTAAAGAAAAATGTTGGTTATTTGTACTGTATTTCAGCCCTGTGTAGGTTAAAGTATGGAAACATACTTTAATATGTTTTGATGGACTTCAGCTATTCAGGCTGAAATTTTCTGAGCATTGTCCTTAGCTTCAGTTCTTCTGGAATTGTTAAGGGGAAAAAGTGATTTTGAAATTTCTGAGACTAAAATGAGTTGTTTTTGCCAAAATTTAATGTTTTTCATATTTAACTTTATTTTGAGAGAATAATATTCCCTTCAAGAATGTGATGTTTGATAAGTCAGGATTGTGGGTTAATAAGATGCTTTTAAAAATGTGTCCTATGAAAATTCACTCAGATTTGACCAGTTCATATCATATAATGGAAAAATTGATACTTATGCATATAGTTGCCTTGCTCATTCACGTGTCCTGCTGTGTGACAATGAAATAGCCACAAGCAACTAACTCAAATGCAATCCTTCTGTTTTTCACATTAAATTACAATATAAATGATGAAAATCCAGAAACTAGCATTCTTCAACTGCTGCTAATTCAGCTCTAGCTTCCGTGGTTGTGATGGGGTAGAGCTCATGATCATGTGTCAAAGCTAAGGTGTAAGAAACAGCAACTGTGAGAATTGCTCCATTCTGTTCTGATCAGATATTACCTAAGAAACCTATTATGAAATGCTAATTTCAAAAATCCCCATCTAAGCATAAATTCCAAAGACCAGCAGCTTAAGGAAAAAGTATAGGGCATTTACTGAATGGCAATGAACTACTGAATCCTAGTCTTTACCCCTTCCTTTTGTTTTCAGGAACACTGGAAGGTCTGTGCCAAGATTTAGGGTAGCATCTCTGTCTTAGTTTCTCTGTTTATAAAATTTTAAGAAACTTTTTAATTTTTATTGCGGTGTCTCTCTAATGCTATTTAATTGTAGTGTCTCTTTAATGCTTTATAGCATTAGAAAAAAGGCAAACTACCTTTGATTTTAGTGTTTAGTCTGCTAGCATTTTCAGATTGTAGATAAGTAGAAGTAATGGCTTTTAATTTGTGGTGCATACATGCCTGGACTTTGCAAGGTCTTTTACAAGGTCTTTGAAAGACTATTAATAAAAGTGAACTTGTCACTAGGCATATATATGTTAGAGTTAGATGTCTGGAAGTTTTGAAAGTCAATTTGTAGATCTCTCCAATACTTTGAACTGTAGTGACTTAATCCCATCCTCAATGATTTAAATGGAATGGGCAGGAACAGGGACTGACATCCATTTAAATGGTCTCTTTGTTGTCAGCTTCCATCAGTTGTGTCTCATCTGCTCTCCGATGAAAGGGTTGTTGGTCTCTTTGTGTATCCAGCCACTCGACTACCAGACTTGCATAGGTGGCTTTCTGATTCTGGCATACATCATGATTTTATCTCTATACATTGAAATTTAAATGTAGTCAATCGACAAGTCAATTAATTATTAGTCAAATAATCAAATGTGCTTGAACTAGTGAATAAAGCTTCTGCCTTGACAATTTTTGACATTTACTTCTGCGTATCCCTGTTGTCTGGCGCACTGTATGTGAATTGAATCATCTCTTCTATTCCTTGGTTTTCTAAAATACTGCTAGAAGTGGGGGTGGTTCTATTTCTGTTAAATTAGTTGTTCATGACTGTTTACTAACCCCATCTTTTATGGAATTATAGCCAGTGTGACCAGTAAGCTGTGTTTTGGACAGAACACTTCCAAGAACAAAGACATGAACAAAACTTTAATTTCTAAAATGATGTTGTGAAATTAACTTATTCTCCATCTACACTTACTCTTAAGTGGAAAGTAACTCCGTGTGGAAGAAGTGGGAGAATATATTCTACTTGGACACTGACAGCATGCTTCACTTAGTTCTGTATTTATTTTAACACTGTAGTCTGTATGTTTATATAGAGCCTTGATGATGTTAATTATTTTTATTGGCATATTACTAATCTGTTAGGTATTCCAAAGTGATCATAAATGCTTTCTTAGAATCTAGGAAGCTGGTAATGAGTGATTTTTGGCTTTTGATGATCTCTTTACTGGTTATGTAGGGTAAAAATATGGTCAACACATGATCTTTAAACTTGAAAACCAACCTGCTATTCCATTAAAATTACATCTCCCTACAGTACTTAATATGACATTGCAGAGACTGTATTTCACTGAAGGACAATATTTTGCCAATTGTTAAGTGAATTGCTTAGGGATCCTTGCTTTGGTATAAATGCTATGGCATTTTTCATTAATCTGGAAGCTGTTTCTTGTTCCATGTCTGTTTAAAAGTTTGGCAATTTTTATTGCTGTCCCGTAAGCCTTCAGAATGTCTATGTTGAGTTTTTGGTTTTTAATTTTTCCTGCATTTTAACTTTTATTGTAGCCTTGGGAGGACTGGGGGGGGGGGATGATTATATTTTTTCTTAGTTTGTTGTTTCATTTTTGTTTTGCTTTTTGTTTTGTTTTTCCAGTGGGAAATGCTTCATTTTAAATTCAATGTATGTATTTCCATATTTAGAGTTCCTTTTATCTGTTTTGAATATGTATTTAGCACATTCTTTTGATTGTTGGTACAGCGGTTATGTTTGGAAGGTATTCTCTCACCTAGTAGGTGGGGTAGGGGGAAAACAAAACTGGTCCTGCCTTACCAAGGAGTAATTTTACCTTGTAGGCATTACAGTTTCATTTACTTAATGTGTAGTTCATAGTTGTCTGTACTTCATGGGTCCTCACTACAGATGAATTTTGGCACTGCAAAACAATCTAAGGTAAGATGCATTTTCCTTTGCTGAAATGAGTGTCTGGGACAACACTTTAGTGATTTTAAAATGCAATCTGAAACATTTTAGGTTTGAGTTCTTGAAGAATTAAGACTAGCAACTAAATCTAGGATGCATGGTTTAGGTGTATGGCCACTCTGTGGTGAGGTGAATTATAACAACTTGGTAAGTTTTTAATTACAATGACCTTCAGTTCACTTACACTTAACAAATTAATTAAAAGACAAGGAATAAATTTATATTTACAGAGAAGATTGTGGCAGAGCTGCTCTTTGTATTCCCTATCCTAATGAGTTAATTTTCGTTTATGAGGGGGAGGAGGGCTTTCTAAGAACACCAGGGCAAAACAAGGGAAAAATTAAGAACAATAGCTCTCTAGCCAGTAGCAAAGTTAAAGCAAAATTGTAAAAGTTCTGGAACAGATACATGTTCTCTATAGCTGATGTACTCTCATGTCAGTATGAATTTTTGCTTATGTAACACTAAACAGCCATGAGAGACACCACTGTGGTCAGATACTGAAGTCTCCATAGTGTAATTTTCCCCCCAATTTTGGTTCAAGTAGGTCATGAGGCAATAAAAGTGCCTAGCTAACTGTAGCCCTCTTCCATAAAACAAAACTGTTAATCTTTTTCCTTTATTCAGGTGTGAGTGACAGTTCAAAAAGTTGTGAAATCATCTACTCAGAGAAGGAGATATGATTAGAAATCTTCAAGATATGGCTCAGGTCTGCAGTTAAAAAAATGGGGTTTTGAACATCTATTTGTGGACCCTCCTTTTCGAAAAACTGTACAAAAATACATTTTTCCATGTGATTTCAGACCATCAGTAAGAGAGTCCCTTCTGGGTTGAGAAGTGAACCTGACAGCATTTTTCCAGGATTACATCATATGTTTCACTCACACTTCTACATCCTGCATTAAACCACATGCATGCACATCAACAAGACAAGATTGTAAAAGGAGTGTAACTGGGGAATTGTTTTCATGATATTTGATAGGAGTAATTGCGGCCACTGCTGTTTCAAAGCAACTGCGGTTATACTATACTATGTCAACAAAAGTCACTTATGCCATATGGAAACCTAATTACTTCAGAATGATCTGTTAGAAAGCACTTTTGAAATAGTCAGGCCATTTATACAAATCAGTAAAAAATATTTGTGCATGAAACCTTTCTTAAATAAGAGCTTTCATGTGTTATAGGTTGAATATTACAGAGAATGTTTTGGAAATACTGAAGAAGTAGACTTCTATTTAAAAGGTGGTAGGGAAATTTATTAGGTGATAAGAAAATACGAGTATTTCCCTATGATTTGTGTTAAAAACCTGATCGTGCTATTGTTGCATGGAGAAGAGTGGTTTTTTTGCTGTTCAGCAAGACCCTGATATTGTGGGAAATGGGATGAAATATCAAATGCTACATTTTAGTGATATCATGTGATACCAAGGATATTTCTGTGTAGTACTTGCTCTGTAAAATGAGTTAAAGCTTTCCTCTCCATCCTCTCCTGCTCCCTTCTCTTCAATAATTTAGGTTTTTTCCCTTCTGTAGCTGAGGACATGCCTCGTTTCTATATTTGGGTGTTTGTCACTTCAGAGTTGTTTAGGGCACCTATTGATCAGACACTTTTTCTGTCACTATGAAACGAGAATATCAGAGGTTTGATTAATTGAGTGTGGTAGTTCTGCGCCTAGACTTGTATTATTTGCTATTAGTAACTCTTATTACCAAAATGTACTAAAGATACTGTAACCTTTAAAATTATAAAAGAAATATTGCAAGCTCCACGAATGACTAAGCTTCACAGAGAAGCCAGGTTGACTGTTGTGTTTAAAGGTCTGTCTTAGTCGTCAAGGTATAGAATTATAATTTATGGATGGTCTGTTATGTACCTGAAGCTCTAGATGGTTTATTTGCTGACTCAACTGCATACATTTGTCACATAAACCAACTGTTCTGAATTGCTTTTCTTGAAAGCATTTTTATATTCGGTCATTACAATCTACCTAAATCAGAAAACATAAAATACTTAGAACCAGATTTATTAATGTGCCATCAGTACTGGGGAGCAGCAGCGACCCAGTGGAGAACTGGAGTTTTCCACATTCCTGCCAGGCATTACAATTCCTTCCCCATATCCCCTTAAAGGAAGGCAGTGCAGGTTCTCCTGGCTACTTCCTCGCTTCTAGATGCTTTCGTACTGCTGAGGGCATCTGTGCCAAGGAGCAGCTCCTGGTCTCTAGGACCAATAGTGCACACTTGTCTCATGCCCTGTGGGCTCTGGGCCAAGTAGAGCAGATTGGCTGTGGCTACACTGGGCCCATGTCCCCTCTTTGCCAGATGGTAGCCACCAACTATACAGCACAATATTTCCTTTTTTGGCTGGAGTTTGGGTACTGAGTGAAAGGAAACAAACCTGGTAGGATTTCACCTGGAATGCTCCTCCAAGCTGTTCCTGGGTTATTAAACAGGTTTTGTCATGGAGAAGACTTGCTAGTTTTCTGCAAAGGGTAACCTGAGAGCAAAGTAACATGTAGGCACTGTGGAAAATCTGGGAAAGAGAACTGAAGAGTGAACTGGGAGGCAACATGATTTGACACTGCATGTCTGCTTTCAGAAGAAGAGTAACTGTAACTTAATCTCCTATCCATGGTTTGTGAAGTAGTTTATGTATAAGTCTGCAAGTGCCAGGAATACTTGAGCTGGCTTCATTTTGTTTCTGTCACAGTGCTGCTAATCCATTATTTAGGCATCCAAGATTTGTGCTCTAAGTTGGATGTCATAATTCCAAAATTCCAAAGAGTATAGTTTTATCAAATATAATTTTAGTCTCTGCATTGACCTGTTTAACTCAGTTCAACAACCATGTATCAATGTATCACTTCAGACACTCTATTCCAAGCAGAGGTATTATGGGAAAATAATTTAAATACCTTTGTTTTTTAGTGGTGTTAAAAGAATGTATAGCTACTGGTAATTTTGTTCTATGAGAATATGATCAAGTGTGTTGTATATACAGTGTATGTTTTATGTAATCAGTTTAAGATGCAGTGCTATGAAATGGCACCTCTCTGAATCTACTGACAACTACCACTATCTATTTCTGAAATGATTGAGTCCACTGAAACACTAAAAAACACACAACAGTTGCTGTCAGAACCTGAGGGAAGTAAAATAACTTCAATGGTGACCAATCTCACCCGAGACCCTAGCCTGCACTCTTTGCCCATAGCCCAGGAGCAACCTTCAACTTCAGCTCCCCTTCTTAGCCATACTGTAGACAGACCATTTCCAGCCTTACTTCCCCCTGGCTGGGCTTCATGGCTGGAGCCTCAGCTTCTGTGGCTGCCTTGCATCCAGCATTGTCTTCTCCTGTTTCTGACTTGTCTTTCTGGACAGACACTAAACCTGAATTGTTGCTTCATATTGTCACAGGACTCCTAAAGCTGCTGTGTCACCAGCCCTGCCTTATTTGGGTTCTGTAGGACCGCTCTGTTGCCAGTGAGAGCTGTCACCACCTGTGCTGGAGTTCCCTTGGCTCCTGGCTTAGCTCTCCTCATGGAGCAGCCTAACTCTTGCTGTTGCTTGCCTGATTCCTGTCTCGCTTCATACTGCTGTCAGCCAGTCAAACATCCCTACCCACACTGATTGTTCATTTTCTGCCTTGAGGGAAATAAAGTCAAGTTAGACCTGTGGACATTATTTTGAAGAAAGAACTTCTTAAATATTTTGCAATGTTTTTTGTAAGGTTTTGGTATGCAATAATGAAACAAAAGGCTTGTTTTGACAGCTTTTCTCCAAATGCAGGCTGGAATAGTTAACCTTCCTCCAACAGGCTGCCAGAAAACCTTGTGTGACTCCTTCTAACAGAAGCGGGTGCTCTTTTAAGACTATTAGACTTGTCCAATTAAAATCTCCTGAGACAGGATGTAGAGGGGGCTGAGATGGAGAAATCCTGCATTATTTTTTCCTAAAGGCTGTAAGTCACAAGGGGAAATTCAAGGTGTGAAGCAGTCTGCAGTGTATAATGAGAATTTGCCTCAGGTTCAGATACTCATTGTTTCTTTGAAGAAATGAATGTGATGAGGAAAGGGTGCTAGTCTAGAAACATGTATAGTGAAAATAGCTTATTTTGTTATATAAAAGCCTTCATCTGTGAGGAATGGAGCTTTCTTCCCTCTTTTACCCTATTCCTCAGAAGAATAGGGAGGAGTTTAAAATAATGGTTAACAACTTCCTTGTGCTCCAATCTGATAATGTTTGTATGTATCTAGAGCCCCTTGGAAGAATTCAAGTTTCATTGTTTTTACTTTTACTGGATTTATTGAATAGTCATGTATCCTTCTCTGCTTTTTTCCTTCTTCCCCTCCTAATTCCAGGAGGTCCAGGTAATGTGGTGACTATGATACAAGGCTTGCTTTGGGTTTTTTTTGTTTGTTTTTTTTACTTTATAATTTTAAAAAAGTTCAGTTTGAATAAGGAACATGGAGACTGAGAGCTAGACAGTTGTCCTAGGAATAGGTCTCAACATTTCTGAGGCATGTATTTATTCTACAGCAAGTTATAAGCTCCCATTGACATACTGATATTCTGTAGAATAACTAGGATGGTGTTCATCACTGTAGCCATTCTATTTGTAATTTATTTGGTTTATCAGGTATGTAGAGCTTAGTAGTTATGTGCATGTAGTTCTATTCTGCAATTATATTATGTTGAATATATAATCATATATAAAGTCTTTCTAAACTGTTCTTAGATACTGACTTTAGTATGTAATATTCTTAATCTGGGGGAAATTAACTTCCCAGTTTAAACTCTATATAATTATATAGACATAATTTTTATTTTTTTTTTTAATTCAGTGAACTGCATCAAACAGTAAATCTCAAAATTGCAGTTACAAAGTTCAGCTCTGAACTTTGCATTGTGCAGCCTGTCATGATGCTTTTGAAAAGGCTTTGTGGGTTACAACTTCATGATGTTAAATTCACTTCATATTTCTTTGCTTGGAACTCTTTAATGGACAAGGAAATATATTAGTGGCAGTCACTTACTGTGCAAACCTGCATATTCATTTCATTAATATGTAACTTAAGTATTATGCTAGTGTGAATAATTTATCTAAATACATATCTTCTATTTTTCAGACCTTACCAGTGAGGAAGATTCCATGCAAAGCAAATGCTCCTTCAGGGTCTTTTTTCGCACGGGACAACACAGCAAATTTCTTATCCTGGTGCAGAGATGTAGGGGTGGATGATACCTGCCTGTTTGAATCAGAAGGTTTGGGTACGTATTTGTTTATAAAGTAGTTGGTAATAAAAAAGAAAAATTATTTTAAATTTTCTTTTGCCTTGAAAAACAAAATGGCTCTCTTAATAGATCCTGACTCCAAATCTGACCTGTCTGACTGCTAATTCTTCCCTTTATCTTAAGCATGAATAAATCAAGGACATATCACTTAGAATTCATTTAAGTCCATTTTAAGAGGAGCTTAAATGAGACAAAAATATTGATATGATTTCTTGCATGCAGCTGATTTTTTTTTTTCACCCTCCACACACTTCTCAGTTCACATAATACTGTTAAGTGATTCAGTGTTTAAGATGGTAATTTTCTGTTTGGGGAGAGTAGGATTTGAGTGGTGCAGTTTGCCTGCAGACATTTAGCTATTTGTACAGATTCAGTGGGTTGCTCAGGAGGAAAGAAAATGAGAAATTTTCATCTGTGTACTATACTGACCTTTTTTCATCTGATTCCCTTGTGCAGCTCTGGAAAAAATTATCCAACACTAGTTCTTCAGGTGTTCCATCAAAAGATTGGTCTGTTTAGGAAATCACTGTTCTAATGTATATTCTTCATTGTTTTAACTCTTTCCAAAGGAAAACTTATGTATCTTGCCTCATTAGTTTGTTTCAGACAAATACCATGAAATTACTAGAATTAAAAGTTTGTTATGTAAACACAGATAAAAGTGTAATGTTGTTGTGATTATAGACAGCTCAGTGTCTATGGAAGACAAAAGAGCACACTGTACTGAATCAAGAGGATTCTTTGTTCTCGTACTCAAAAGGTCTTTGACTGCCTAGTTGAAGTTCTTATCTGTCTTGCAACTCACCTATTCTCCTTTTACCATCTTGCTCTTCTATCAGAACTACTTCTATCAGCTCTTTGTCCATAACATGGTGTTATTGAATGATTATAGGATTTGGAACCAAAGAATATTCTGCGTCTCTTCTGTGATAAAGACTCTACCCGGCAAGAAAAGGGTTTGCCACCAAGTGTGCCAGCATGCTTGTGTCTGTTGTTTGTTTGGGGAGTTGTTGGATGATATTGTTGTATTAATGTTCTGTGATTATATATTCTGTAACTGTGTGTTTACACACAATATGTGACGTGGACTTCTTTTGATGCAACCTAGTGGTTAGAGTTTAATGGACATGTTCCCCAAACAAAATCATCTAGTGTCTTTGTGGAAATAACAGACGAACCTAAATACCTCTGATCTCTGTTCTGATGTTATTGGCTTTAAGTTTAAAAAAAACAAAACACCCAAAACACTCAAATGTTGATCACTTAAAAATATTTTATGCACGGGGCAACTGAATTTATTTTTTTTTCATTATTAATACACTATCCAGTTTCATTTTATAAGATGGAAGTACTTTGACCCTTTTTTCATAGTAGTTGCATCAGAATAAGGCTTTTTCCTGTCTTTCACAACATTTTACTAAATGACTCATAATATCATGAATGTCTCATTTTGAGGACTATAGAAGCATTCTAGACACTGTGTTATTACCATTGGATTAGCATCTTAAATTAATGATTTACAATAAATTTATAGTGTTTAGATGATCTCCATTCTAGATTAATTATTTACTATCCATAGATCTAATGAATTTGAAAGTTCTATAAGTGGTAGTGCTGAAATGGGCCCACACTCCTTCCTTTTAAGTATATTGTAGTATAACTCTGATGCAAAAGTGTATGTTTGGGATAAATTGAACAAAATGAGTGTTGCCAAAGCAATGTTTAAAAAGAAAAAAAAAAAAGAAAAAGAAAAATAGACTAGGGTCAGAAGAAATAGTATTAAAGGAGAAAGTGAAAGACAATAGGAAGAAAGTTCCAAGGATCAATCTTTTGAAAAACTTCCCCTAAACTGTGAATTCTGATGGCAATTGGGATGGTATTTTGATGTTGCTACTGAATGTTGTCACAATAAATGACTGTGGCTCCATCACATAGCTCCCACATGAAGTGAGAGGAGTTGCCATATGAGACTTAGCAATGGGATCACTAACTCTGTTGATTTCATACAAAATGTGGAATTTGGAAACTCAGAATCCTGGAGAAGAGACATTAAGTATTTTAGAGCATCTAGACAAGTGTGGAGGCTTTTATCTAATACATATACTTTAATTCTGTGTATGAAGCAGGGATAATAATACTACTTACCTCATAGAAGTGTTAGAGAAATCCTCATTCTTTTTCTGTACTAAATATGACACTGCTGTGGAAATGGATTGTTGATTGTTGACTTGAAATCATGTGCAGTACATTGTTTATGTGGCTGTAGATAGAATGAAGATGGTTTCTCAAAATAATTTTTAGTCTTGCAGTGCTTAGTGTGTCTAACTGCATATATACAATTCCAAAAAATGTAGTGTTTAGCAAGTATCTGTTTGACATATAGGATATCTAGAATTAAGTAACTGGTGAAAAAGGTTGGGCTGGTGCCTATTAATGCAACAATTAATAGAGATTCTAGGGAGTAATCCAGAAAATGGTAGGTGTGACAGAGGTAACATGGTTACAGGTATTTCAACCTCAGCTTGTAACCAATCACTTCAGAATTAATAGTCTGTGGTGTTCCAATTATATTAGTTATTACCATATATATATATATACAATTGCATGCTTATAAAACTGTGTACATGTATGTTGTATAGTCAGCATTGAGCTGTAGTACAGTCAGAATTCAAATGCCAATTTAAATTGCAGTACAGTGAGAATTTATGTGTGATATGTGAGGACTTGTACAGATTATTTTTTTTTAGTGCCATACTTCTTTTATATAATTTTGACACTGTATAGTGCCTCTGAATAGTTTTTACCATCTATTCATCAGTTGTCTTGAAGTGCTTCAACAATTAACTTCAATAAGTAAAACTAAGAAAGGAAGTCTAAGAAATCTTTCTGTTCTTTAGATGGAAAAACATTCAAAGGTTATTATTATTATTAATATATAATAATAATTTGTTTGTCTCTGAAGTTCCTGAATACATATGCTGGTATAGTCCTCAGGATTGATAACATTTTCTTGTTAGAAGCACTGTGTCACCATCTTCTTATCAGATGACCAGATGTTTGTTTTTGTGGCTGGATATTGCCTGCACAGCTATTCATCCTCTAACAATGATTTCACTGTGTCACGTTTGATGTGAAATGCATGAATTGTGTCTAGATTATGTTGAGTCAGATTTGCTAAAGGACCATAGAATTTTGTTTGGGTAGAAGACCTTGAAGTGTTGGCAGAAAAACATTTTATCTTTCTTAATAAAATCCTCTTCCAGTTCTATTTGCTTTTGCAAATAATATTACTTTAGTTTATCTTCTCCTCCCTTCTGAAGTAATTGAGATGTGCGTATGTGTGAATTGCAATTTTGAAATATTGGACTCCCTTTAATTATTCCAAAATTGGTTTATTCTGTTTCTATTTTAGGGGCTGTCTGATTTCTTAAAATCTAGTTTTATTTTGGGGCAGTCCAATGGGTTGAAAACCAAAGCAGAATAATGTATTTCTAGGGTCATGAATGTAATACTTTAAAAATACTGATTACTAGAAAAAGTAAATTGTTTTATAAAATGTCTGTGTTTTGAAAAGGAAGACTGAGATGGCTGAATGTCCAAGTCTGCATCTGTTATCTTCTTAATAACAGGTGTCTGAAGGAAAAAAAAACCCCACTTTTTATTAGTTCAGTGTCACTTAGTTTTCATGCTCTTCAATTTCACTTCTGGAAATATATTAGGATGAGATTAGGGAGGAAGAATGTATATATCTCACAGTGCTATATATACACACTGGTAAAAGATATTGGGATGACCATCTAACTCACATAATGTATCATACATTTATTCAAGTCACTGGAGATGGAAGTTGAGGTTGCAGCATCTTGATTATGGTGGAAATTTCTAAAACCTGAGTTTTATCCACAATATGAGGGTTTGACTGCAATAAGTGTCATCTTCTCTCCAGAAATACCACTTACAATTTATTATTTTTTTTTTCTTTTTTTCCTTTCTTCTTTATAGTCTTTTGGGCAGTTGATTATGCAAACAGCCACATGCCTTTTATTGTTTATTGTTTTGGGATTTTGCTTGTATATTTTGCTAGACTTCTCTAGAGGCCATTACCTGAATTGGAGGAGTTGAGGGAAAGAATCATCTTGGATTACGGTTGATTTTCCTTAATGAGAAGTTCTTTAATGAGCAGCTATGCTACAGCAGTTTATTAAGCTTTAAAACTGCAGGTCCTGTGTGGAATACAGGCATGAAAACTTGCATATATATGTATATATAAAGAAGAAATTTATTTTCTTTGGTTATTAGTCTTTTTTTTTTTTTTCCTCTGATCAACTGAATTCCTAAGGTATTCTAGTTTTATATTTGCTTGAACAGTGGATGTATAACAAATTCAGGACTAAATTTCTAATAAGATGTATCTTTGCTAATGCAATTTTTAAAAAATTATTTAAATAGGCTGAGAAAAGTAGTGATCTAAAAGATATGAATTATTTTCATTTGTAGAAAGAGAAGTGTCACTTCAATGTTATCAATTTTTGACATTCTACTAATTTTAGCATTCTTCAAAAATTCTTGATTTATTTTTAAATAAACTGCTTGCAGATTACCAAATGGCCCAAACAATCAGTCCATTATTTAGATTTAGAGTTTTCAAAGGAATTTTCAGTGGAATTAAAAGGTAAGTAAATGGGAATTTGTTAAACTATCTGCTGTCTGAGAGCTACTCCTCAATCCCATCCTTTTTATACCAGTAAAACTCCTCTGCAAACCAAATAAAACCAGTTTTTATCTGAGTTGACTTAAAGATGTTGATGATTAGGTTCCATTCATCACTAAAATCTTTAAAATGTCTTTTATTTCTAAATGTTTTCCATCTTGATTTTGCTTTTACAGTTCTGCACAAGCAGCCAAGAGAAGTATGTCTTTGTTTGCTGGAACTTGGAAGGATTGCAGCAAGGTAGGTGAAAATATTTAAAGAATGAAGAAATATTTACATTCTTGACAGCAGTGGCTATTGAGAGACTTACTAAATCAGCACATCTCAAGGTAACTTGTATGCTCATTAGGTTCAAGGAGAATGTTTGTCTTGAAGTCACTCAAGAATATCTTTTGGGCAGATGTTAACAAATATAATGAAATGTCTTTACCATCACCTCAGTGAAGATAGTTGTTGGCTATCCTCATATTAGGAGGGGAAAGAGTTGAGATTTTTTTTCCTATATCTTTGAAAAGGTGCCCCACTATGATTTATAGAATGAAAAAAGGTAATGAATAACATCTTAATTTTCTCTTTTGTGTTTTAGAAGCAGAAAGATATGCTCAGAGGCTTATGCATCACAAGGAGCCAGTTCTTACCACACTTGGCCTTGGCCCAGCTAGATTACTGATAGTCTTCAGAGTCTATAGCTCCATTAAGTCAAGCTAGGCCTTTCTTCTTAATGAAAATAGGCTTGAGATTGAGGCACCAAGTGAGCAGGAATGGGGAATGTTTTAGTAGTTAGATTTGAGCTCTGTTCTGCTAAGTCTGAACCTGTTCAACAGATAAGGGGAGATGGCTGATAATTTACCTATGCTTTAGCAATGCTTTTAACATATTCATAGTGTCCTTGGTAGGTGTATTGAAGTGGGTTGCTCAGGTCCAGTGTTCTCCCAGTTTACTTTCAAGTCAGAGATCATACAATGGAAAACAGCAAAATTATTTTATCTGTAGAAAGAATTAAGTTCTTGGGTAACCATTAAACAACCCCCACAGATGTCTTGAAATTGCTCAATAGCAATTTCAAGATCTTGCTGCTATCATGTTCTATTTTTTCCTTGGTAGAAGTGGGAAGTGGTGCTCTAAGAAGTCTATTGGAGATCATGTTACAGGCTCCTCTGTAGTTAAGAAGGCAGGTTAGAAAAGAACAGAAAAGGAAATTCTCAGCATATCTTGTGGAACATAATTTGTACCTCTATCCCTCCCAGAAAATATGTGTGTTTTTACCATTTCAGCTTTCCAGCAGCATTGTTTCAGGTTGATACAATATGTGGAAAAAAATAATTGTGTGTGTACATTTATTCATTGGTTTTACTTCTTCAACTCCTCACTGGAGAAATTCAGAATGCTGGAAGTACAGGGAACTTCTAAAGTCTGTCACAATGACAGGAGCTGGAGATTATGAAACGCAGTAGAAGCAAAGCAGCAGCATTGCTCAGAGTGGAAGAGTTTTATTTGATGAGTAAGGCTGCATGCAGGTGTAGGCTTAGAGCCCACTGGGAACTGTATGATTTACAGCCTGTCTGCATCTGCAGACATCCAGGAAGTAAATGGATTGTATGTAAGTGCTTGTTTCAATGTTGGCTGACTTTTCATTAGGCATACTGCACCAGTTAAAGGCCAATACAAGCACAGTTTGAGTTCTTGTTTTTCTTTATACTAATTTACTAAGCAGCAGTATGTCTGAATTAAAAGTTAGCAGAAAAACACAAAAGATTGTGTTTGTGTTTATGCAATTTCTCTGTACATGCCTAATGTTATTATTTAGTTTAGATTTTTATAATCTATTGGTTTCTGCTCAATATTTCAGTGTCCATATTCCTTTACTTCTAAGGCCAGCTACCAGGAGTCCCAGGTCTCCAAGACCACAGAAGAATTCTGGAGGGAGGAAGTTTTTTCCTCAGTTGAAGAGGCTTGGGTTAGAGACCATTTGAGCAAACTGGACATCTGCAAGTCTATGGGTCCTGATGGGATACACCCACAAGTGATGGGGGAGATGGCAGAGGTTATTGCCAGGCCACTCTCCATAATTTTTGAAAGCTCCTGGAGAACAGGAGAGGTGCATTCCAATCCCTAACATTCTGTGATTCTGTGATTTATATCTTTACCTGGGTAAATCAGCACAGTTCTCATCGGGGCTATGGAATTCTCTATTACAGAAGAAAACATAGGTCCATTTATGCAAGTAGTTTGCTATGAGAAGCCTACCTGCCACAATAACTTCTCCAACCTGGAGTTCTTCTCTGAAAAAGGAAATATTTCTGTTTTTCTGGCTTTTGTTCAGTGTTGGCAAAGAAAAAATATCAAGGGAATTATCAGTGATTAGGAAAATGGGATGGACTTTTTTTTTTTTTTTTTTTAGACTTCTGACATCTGTCCAAATTCTGCTACTTGCAGTGTGATACTGATTTAAATCATTTGCCATAAAGCGTTCCGAAGCAGGCATTGTTTTGAAGAGCCTTACTCTCCAAGTGTTATTTTTCAGATGCTTCATGCCAAATTTGCATGTATTTGCTTTTAGTTAGATCTACAAGTATTTTGCCACTGTAAAGAGATATGAAATTCAACTTTGAAAAATGGATTAGAAAAGCATTAACCATTTAAGAAAAACATTGGCTATTTCATTTATCTATAAATTCAGTGCAATAGTTGAGACCAGGATAATGTTTAATTCCTTTTCATCTGAATTTATTTGAAAAATACTAGCACAAAATATAAACTATTAGGTAATTTGAAAGGGTGTTGCTCGAGGAAAAAGTAAGAAGAAAAAAATCTAATGTAATGAACGTGAATCTGTCCTACATCACACAGCAATTTTTGAGGCCTATTGTTGTTCATGCAAATTAATTTCTTGTATTAATTTGGAATTATGTAATTAATGATTGATTTTATACCTGTTTGCTAATCTATGTATCATTCTATTGGTGCACAACAGTGCAATATAGAAAGTAAATAATTCTTTCCATCCTTTTGTTTTAAAATACATATTATTATGTATTAAGGACTTATAATTTTATTTCCATGTTTCCAAAAGGTTTGGGGTGGAGCCTCCTGGATTAATAAAGCTGGAAAAAGAGATTGAACAAGAGGAAACTCTTTCAGTCCCCCTTCCGTCTCCTTCACCATCACCAACAAAGTCTCCTGGGAAAAAGAGCACAGGGAAGCTGTTGGATGATGCTGTAAGTTGTGAGAGGAAACTTCTTCCTATCTGAAAATTCTGGTATGCATTTACTTGCAAAGCATACAGAAGCCTGAGTTTAACTTCTTGCTATATTTTAAACATTTGCAGATAGAGTTAATTTATTTTCGACCACAGTTATTTATGTCTGAAGTTTAGAAAAAATGTCACCCTGTGTAGGAGATGTAGAGTTTAGCAGAGCTTTGTGCTTAGCATTGTCCTTAGGGCCAAGTTCCCTTCTTATTACTCTGTTTTCTGTTCACTTCTTATTCATCAACTCCCACTTGGTGTTTTGTCTGAGAAAGGACTGAGTCAGGACTAGGAAATTTGGCCCATACTGACTTGTACAGAATGTGAACAAACACTTCTAAGTTATCTCAGCCTAATTTTTATGCTGCTATTCTGCATGTTTCTCAAATGGTAAAAAACCCCAAAATAACAAACCCCAAACATTTTCTCCCTCATTGTTAGAGAGGATCTTGTTTAAATTTAATTAAAGTCTTTATACTATGCTGTGCTGTTCATTTCTCTGTTGTAAACCCTAGAGAGATTCATTTGAAACAGCTGGAATTAGATTAAAAGGACACATTTTGAGACCATGAAGAGGTTAAACTTGAAAAGTACAAATACATTCTATAAAAAGAAGCAGTTACTATAGTAACTGCTATATTACAAGGTAGATGTGCCACCTGGGAGTTACAAAGCACTTCTTGAAAAATCCATGTGCCACTTTTTTTTGTTACAAAGAGCAGATGGAATATAATGTTTGTTCATTTTATTGAAATATTTTTGTACTGTTTGATGCAAATAATTACATTTAACATTTTTTTACATTTTATATTTCTTTCTTAACTTTGTGAAAGCACTCACTTATGTTTCATCAGAATTGAGAAAGAACAGTTATGTGTAGAAGGAGGGTGGTGACTGCGTATCTTGTATGAACAGAACAGAGTATGAAGGTTGTCTCCAACCACCTCCTTTAATTTAGAAAGCAGTAGGGATAGAAACAGAATGGAATTCATCCAGCTTAGATTCCTGACCCACACTGCCCCAGACACTCACACCATAAAATAGCAGCAGTGCTAATATAGTCCAGACACAAAATAAAAGAGGATATAATTCTTCCCTCTGCTTCCTTATTTGATTTCCAAATTCCACTCAATAGTACTTCTGTATCCTTTGGGATAGTAAGGTAATGGAAGCCTCAGTAGTAAGATCAGCAGTGAAGGTCTCATTATTCTCCATTTTATACCAGTATAAACCTGTTGACTTTGATTCTCCATGGGCCAAAGATGGCTGTATTTTGCTTACACAATTGAAAACCACCTTGAACCTCTCATGACCAGCTGCTCTGTGTTTTTGATCACTTAAATGAACACTGGTAGATGCAGCTATTTAGATATAGTTCACACTACTCATTTTCAGTTTCAGATTTCAAGAGTGTCTCCAGTGTGATAAATGCTGCAAGATATCTGAAACCACTGATTATCAAGAGGCATTCAGAAGTCTATTACCAGATGGTCCTCTAAGGACAGTCCTGGTCTTGATACCACATTCTAAAAGATACAGGAATGTGCCTTTTGCATCCTCGGTGATCTCCATGTGGATTTCAGTCATCAACCAAGGACTTCATATAAGTTATTCCTAGAGTACACTGCCTATCTAAATAGTTTGATTCTCCAGTAATGGAAGCTAAAACTCAACCATATTGATGAAAATCACTGGTATAATTAATCTTAAAATAATTCAATGATTGTACATTCAAACTGAGGACAATTCAAACAATTTTGTGGGTAAGATACATGTAGAGTTCCTCTGCTGTTACTTCAAAGTGAAAACTTTCACAAAAATATCACGCCTTAATTTAAACTGTTCAAAAAGCAGAGCTGAAAAGCATTTGTTGTATTTCAGAAGCCCTTCCTGTTCATTGATTATTTAAGATAACCAACACACCTATCAGAGTTCTCTGGTAATTTTTTTTCTTTTTAAAAAAAATTTTAAGACTTTAATTTGTTAGCCATTCTGAAAATACTATTTCCCAGACCTCAGACCATTTTTACTGGCTTTGGTTTGCCAACTGGATTTGAAAAGGTCTTTGGAATATTATTTGAAGTGGACAAAATTCCCTAGGAAGTTCCTCTGGCATTTTTGCATTGTTTGACACTGACATAATAGGTCAGTTTTCATCAAAGAAAGCACCAGTATATGAAAGCGATGCACTTGTTACTGCTGTTCCTATACAGTAGTGTGATTTGAATGTCAAATAAGAGTTTCTCACCCAGATCTGCTCTTTTGGCATTGATGGCTGTTGCTTTCAGATCACTGAAGAGTACAAAATATGCATTTACTAAACATTAATACCTTTGGTAGCACATATAAGGCCAAGTTCTCACAAGAGGCTGAAGTCAAGCTGATACAGCTGATAAAAATCAGAAAAATTGTTGTCATCTGTATTTTCTCAGCCCTTATTGTTGGCAGTGATACTCGAGGCCCCTATAAATTACCCTTGACTACACAAATAGCTTCAGGTGAGACTGTCAAAGTTAGCAATATTGGGGAGACTCTTGGCATAGGTTTGTGATGATCATGGTATTCTCAATATATTACACTAATACCTTAAAGTATATCCAAGTTCCAAGTGAAGCTGTAGGGCAGGCCTTTTATGGATAAGTAAGGTGCTTCTATATTTGTTACATTTACTTTGTAGAGATGTATATTTCCTTCAACCTTTTTATTTTGCATGTCAACTCTGTTAGCAGTTTGACAGTTGAGCTGATTCAACATAAAATAGCGAGAACACGTCTACCAAAGGTTTGATCCTGAATTCAAATTAACAATCTGTTTTACTACAGTTAAACGATTCTAATCTGTTAAACTGTGTGATGTTTGTCTCCATTTTTACATAATGACAGCTGTAAAATCATTCTTGATATTGAAAACACCATAACCTGAGATCACAGAAATATTAAGAAAATTAAGAGACACTAAGAAAATATCATCAATGAAGCCTTAGATTAGTGATGTCATATTATGTCAAATGTTTTCTTCAATATTTTGCTACACCTGTTATTAAACAGTTTCTGTTAATAACTTCTGTGTTGTTATCAGGTTAAACACATCTCTGAAGATCCACCTTGTAAATGCCCTAATAAGTTCTGTGTGGAGCGTCTTTCACAAGGAAGATACAGAGTTGGAGAGAAGATCCTCTTTATTAGGGTAAAGGTTTTATTTTTTATTTTGTAGTGAATTGCTAGTATCTGTTACCTTCCAGTTTGCAAATGATGTCACTGATTAACAGGAGAAAAGATTTTCTTATCAGCACTGACTCATTTTTATGACACTGATAGGGAATACATAAACTACAATGGATTAACAGAATCCACTATAGGAGTTATTGGCATGTGGTAGATCCTTCTAACTTTTGGTCATTGAATTTCCTCTGTCATTGATCAATGGCAAACAAAGGTCTTCACAAATGGAGATTACTTCCCTTCAGTTAGGTTTGAAAGAACATCCACTTCATTAAAACAGCCTTCCTCCCACTTTGTTTTGACTGATACTATTTGATGAGTCGGAAAACAGATCAAAGACTTCATGACTTAGTCATGCCAAGTCTAAGACATATTGCTGAAGTAGGATGAGCAAAGCATGAATGTATTTTATTACAGGTATTTCCAAACCCAGTGCTTTACTTTGGAGTTTGTACTGTATTAGCTCCCATAGCACAAAGTTAATCGTTAATATAAATATTTGCTAGGATTAGTATCTGTCTGAATTTAGCACAAAAATACTATCCAAACATAATTTTGATCCTCTTAATCTTTTCTAAATATACTTATGGAAATAGTAATGAAAATACACTAATCGTATTATTCAGTAGTATTAGGTAAAGAATCTGATTCATGCTGTGCTTCTTTCTATTTCCCATTTTCCTCTCTACATGTACTGTCCTTAACCACTGACCTGACAAATGCTTTTAAATAAATGTTATCCCTATCTTGTTTAAGACACACAACAGTGACCTGATAAAATTGAGGATTTAGTACTTGTGAGAAAAAGAGAGGACAGAGGGACTCCATCCCATCTGTAGAAGTCAAGTTCCTAGTTCAACAAAACACCACAGTGCTTGTTCTGACATACTTATGCTTAACTTACAATGAAGTCAAATTTTGATAAGGATTTAGCTTTTCTCATGTGCATAGAGTAGAGAATGTGCTGAATGGGAATTGAGAACTCTGAATTAATTCAATAATATCTTAAAAGAAATAATAAAAGATTTGTCATCACTGGTTTGAGATTTAACATGCTAGTGTAAAGGATTAATAGCTTTTCTGTTTCCTAAACAGTGAATTCTTTTAATTCTGCGGTATTTAAAATATAAGCATTATTATTAGCTTCACATTATTTTGAAGAAGATAATGTTCATTAGCCAAAGATCCCAGTAATCTGGCACAATGAAACACTTCTGTTTTCTTCCTTTTCATTTTAATTTCAGATTATAGTATCAAAGTATTTTTAAGTTTTGAGGAATTTAAGCTTTTCTGCCAGAATGGTGAGTGTCAAATTCCCTTTTGCTGGATTTTTTTATTGTGAGATCCAGTCCAAGTCAGATTTCATTCCAAGTTTGCAAACAAAACACTTTTTTTCATATCACGCTACTGCATTCCAAGCTGAATTTTGCCAAAAAATAACAGTAATATAGATTAGACATTAAACTGCAGTATTAGAGATCTTACCTACAAAACTGGTATCAATGGAAACTTGCCATGGGCTCCAGTGGGAGCAAGTCCATATTCCTAGGTTTTAAGTCAGTTGTCTTTTGTTTTTCATTGGTTTGAACCTCATTTTCAAATGCTTCACTGGATCACAGTAGGTTTTTACTCTTCATTCTACATGTTCTTATTATATACATGAGTAGATTTATCAGCTTTTCTTTTAACTTGAGTTAAAAAAAAAGATACATATGCATACATATAAACTCCAGATATCTATTACAAGTAACATGGGGATAATCCTGAATGGCCTAAAAAACCCTCGTTCCAAAAGGTATGTATTTTTAATATCAATATTCTGTTGTGTCTAAGGTGTAGAACCACAGTCACTTTCAGAATTCTGTATAGAACCTTTTACTCAGTCACATAAATCAGGTCAGTGACAGGCTGGCATTTCAGTTAAACCAGGTTTTCAGAAATGACTGTGCTGTTTGTGCTGATTTCTTGGTTCATGTTACTTAACTACTTCCCTGTGATTTACTGAGGGGCAAGAGGGAGAAGGAGTCATTTGGCATTTCATAAGGGTACAAAGAACACTGTTTCTGTTTCCTTCCCACCTCCCCGCCCCAGTCTCTCAAAGTATATATATTAGCAAGCCAAAGAATGATATCATGGCACTTTCATGCTGAAAGTGTACATTGTTCAAAGTCTCTCTCCTCCTTTTTACTCTGCTTTGGTAGAGTGATGAGATTTAAATTTTTAAAATTTATATTTTTTTTGTGGGGTTCAAATTAAAAAACCTACATAAACCAACTCTGAGCATAAGTAAAAATCAGTAAAATCCCAGGCTGCATGTGTTATAATTGTATTTCACTGTCTTACAGATTCAGGTATAGTGTAGCTAATTTGCTTAGAGTTACTGTCTTACTGGACTTACCTTAGAACACAATTTCCAACTAAGGAATAGTAATAGCCAAGTGTGAGAAGGGGTTGTTCGTTTTGGATTATTTATTTTTTTTAAATCCAATATTGCAATTTAAATATCAGTCTTGAACTAGCATTGGTTCCCTTGCAAGCAGTGGGGGGAAAAAAAAATCTCCTTAGAGTTAAGATGGTTCTCAGTGCTTCAGCAGATCCCATTAGTACACAGTAGCCAGTAAAGGCAGGTGAGTTGTCAGTGGGTTAGGAGTACCTGGGTATGTATAGAACAGCAAAGATCTTTCATTAAATGTGCTAAGCAACCAATCACTTTTTTTCAGCTAATGAAAAGCATTGCAAACTATCCTTAACATAGTGACTAGGCTTGTGATACTGCTTTTAACTCCTCTGCCTTTTCTCTACTATGGTTTCAGTTTTGTCCAAAGAGTAGGCCTGAGGATTAAGCCAGGGGAGATGCCTTCAAACTCAAGCTTTATGCTATCTAATACACTGTCTGTGGTATGCAGTCTTTGCTGTAGGAAATGGGGAGATCTAGAGTGTGATCCCAGTCTGGCAATGTATCTATTTGTATATAAAAGGTTGGTCGGTGAGTTCTGTGAAGCCAGGAGTCTAGCTGTATTTGGCTTAGAACCATCAAGAATTTGAAAGGATGCACTCATTCACTTTTGCTGTTTAATGTGTTACATTTGTAGAATTTCAGTATGTGATTGAACAGACATGCAGGTTTAACTAAGATTTTTAGAAGCTGCAAGAGCAGTTCTCGTTTGTTTTTGTTTGTTTGTTTATGTTGGTTTGGTTTGGTTTTGTGTGTGTGTTGTTTGGGTTTTTTTGTTGTTTTTTTTTTGTGTTGTTTTTTGGTTTTAGTTGGATTTTTTTTCTATCTGTGGCCAGGGTACACCATACAGCCACAGCCGTGGAACATAGGAAGTGCTTGCACACCTGCAGTTCAGATGTAGCAGCAATGAATGGGAGAGAATATTTGAGAAGGCATTTCAGCCAAGAATGATTCCATATTTTTTCATGCTTTAATGGAGCATCACCTTAATGTAAAAAAAAAAACTCCACCCAAACCTCCAACACTACTGCTCCCCAGTCATACAAACAGATTGTGCAAGGTCATGTTGTAAACTCTTACTAAATTTTATATTGGAGCATTATCAAAAGAAAATCTATTATGCTGACAGTAAGCAAAAAGCACTTCTCTGAAGGAAGAGAAATGTTGGATTTCTTGCATACTGTGTTTGTCTGAAGGTAGTTTTCCTTTTGTTAGAAATAACTTTTTTTTTTTTAAGGAGTTTTCAGTAGCTCCTGCTATTGAAATAATGGTTAAAAAACCTACTTGCAATATAAGTACTGTTTCTGTCCCTATCTTGTGTGCAACTTCTCTGTCGCCTACAAAGTAGGACTAAAAAGCATAAAATCTATTTGTGCTCAATGTAAGTGAAAACTCGTTTATGTGCCCTAAGACAAGAGTCACATACAGTCTAGATATACATACACTAGCACAGAGAAAAACACATTTGCCAGAAGATCTGGTTCTAAATCAGAAACAAGTTTACATATTAAAAGGAAAAGGATAGAAACTCCAGGCCACTCTGTTACAGTAATCAGTGCCTTTTTGGCAACTAGCACATTTTCCTATTCCAACATCGTTGCCAGAACCTAAAAAGATCTTTCTTCTGGTATTTGTGGAAAGATATAAAACTGATGAGTGTAAAGAGATCCAGCATACTAGAATATATACAACAGGGGATTTCCATGTGACTAAATCTAAGTGCTGTCAGGTTATACAGCTGGCAGCTATCAGAACTAAACTAAATTACTAATACTAACTTCAAGTAATTCATTCCTGTGTGAAAAGAGATATCAGAGTCCTAAAATTATTAAATATCTGAAAGAAAGAGCACCACGTGAAAAATCTGCGCACTGCTTAAGTCTGACTTCTTCTCCTATGGACTTCATAATTCTTTATCTTAACTTCAGCACCAAGGAAGTGCCTTTTTTTGGTAGCACTCACAGCAATTTGATCGATTTCTGGGCTTGGCATCTGGTCAGCCACTCACGAGTGTAATGAAAATACAGTACAGTAAACTGTCCTAAAACGCATTCCAAAGATAAACTTGGAATTCTGCAGAACAAAAGTGATAGTATTACCATGATTTTTTCCTGGATCTGTCCCGTGGAAAAGTGAGGATTAGGCACAAAGCTAATATCAGATGTGCTGTCAAAGTAGGACTGAGGAGAAGAAAAACATCATACTTTCTCTTTTATCACCCAAACTTACCAAACTGGTAAATCTTGGCAGTTTCATGTCCATGCAAAATGCAGTCTTGTGTCAAAACAATTTTGAAAAATCAACATTATACAATAATCCAGGGAAGACTATGACATCAGCCGAACTTCACTTTGGGTTAAACTGTTTTAAAAGAAATGCCTGATAAAAAAAAAACAAACTCAGATGATTCGTATGTCTACAGTTTAAAACATTAGAAAGATTTGTTAATGTTCCTGAGAACTGAAATCCCTGTTATTCATATATTCAGTCTTAGTATTGTTGGAGTATTATATATGGGGTGCTGGTAAGGAGGCCCAAAAATGGGTCTTATGACTGTGACAAAGTAGTGAAAATCAACTTCAGTATGTAAAATTCCTACCTTTTTTTAAGATGAAATGCAGATCCTTCATTTCTCTATGGCACTATAATTTCAGAGTAAACCCATTTTAGATTTATATGCATTGGAAAATTGATTCACGTTGACTGCAAATGCTAATTTGATCCCAGAAAAAAAAGGAAAAAGTTGGAGCAAGAAATGTTGGTAGTAGAGAAATACCATGCAACCATGTTGTCAGATGTTAACTTGTGCTTATGCTACCCTCATCGATGCAATTAAATTATCTCTGATTTGCATTTAGATTACTATTTTTAGAAGCTGGGAGAGTGACCAGATGTGGTTGTATCAAGAGTATAACCTGACCTGCGGTCAGATTGTATCAAAAGTAGATTTTGTACACTTGAAGTGCTAGTTTAGTTTCTCTAACAATTTGCACTCTTCTCCATTTGTTGTACCTGCTATGCAATTTCCAGTATTATTTCTGTTGACCGAATTTGGCCCAAAGGCTTCCATGCAAGCTGCATGGAACTTGAACTATGTTGGATGATAATTTGTTAACATACTACAGATTGCACTTGACTGCATTTGGGTCTATAGCCAAATATCTAGAGATTTAGATTTGTAGTCAAGACTAGTGATTGCAGTCTCAGGTAAGTAATTTCTGGTCTGTAATATCTGAATTTGATTCAGACCTTATTCCATTCAGATTGTTTTCACTTTTTTTTTTTCCTCTTTTTTTTTTTTAACAGGTTTGTTACTTACAATGTTGCTTTCATAGATTTGCAGTGACATAATTTCATTCCAACGTTGTAACATCATACCCTGTAGACTCACACTGACATAATTTTGAAAACTTTCAGAGCATGCTTTATACTATTTAAAGGAAATTAAGCCCAAGTATAAATATTATTGAAATTATGCTACCCTCGTTCTTCATTCATTACTGCAGTACAAACTAGAAGACATTTAAATGAGACCCATGGAGTTCAATATGTTTATTTCAGGCCTGCTCATTTAAAAGAATAATCTCTAGTCTTAATTCAAGAAAGATCTGATAAATAATCTGTCTCTAGGTATTTTCCAAATGTAATTTTCTTGGTTCTGCGTGTAGCTCTGTTGATGTAAAAAACAGGGGATGGAGGCAGGAGACAGTTTCCAAATCTCTGCATCTTACTTCAGGATATCTGTGACTGTTTTCATAATTTTACTGTTGCCCTGAACTGTTCATATATGACTGTGGAAAAGAAATCTTGAGACTTTTGTATTCTTTGCATGTTAGATTTTATCTAAGAGCACAAGGACTAAGGTTCCCACCATAACTAAGAGTCACAAAATGGAAGGATTCTGAAGCACTCTATAGGGGGGGAAACCAGTCTCTTGGGCTTGTGCTTTGCACAGTTTTTCTGAAATATGTTGTAGAATCTTTACAGTACTTGTGAATAAAATCAGTCAGAGATGGTTGTAGGGATGTTATTTGAATTTTGCCAGTTCAGTGTTATTTATATTGTAAGCCCTTTATATCTATGTGCTGTAAGCAAAAGATTCTTTTCTGAGATAATTTTCTCATAAAAGCTATAACTTTTCCACTTTCAATGAGAGGTCAATGTAAACAGTTATATGGCAGGATACAGTTGTCAGTGTATTTACTGCTTGGGATTTTAGTTTCTTAGATAATGCCTATTCCCTTATTGCGCTATTTAATTCTAATTTAAATGAAACAAAAAGTTGTTTATATTTTGACTGTACAATATACATAATCTGAAAAGCAACTGAGCTGGAATTTGACAAAAATTATTACATCATGTTGGTAGAAGAGCTGTGGGTCAAATCTTGGGGGAACTGACATTAGAATGAGGCCATAGGACAATTACAGTGCAGAGCCTTGTCACTCAGGACCAAAATGGGCAAATAGACTAAGTTACTTTTAGTGTGTAAGTTAGTAGCATGTCAACTGCTTCACAGCAAGTGTTCACTTGCAGTCTTTCACCTTAAAAGAAAAGTTAAACAATTATCCCTGCTGGACTGGCATTAAAATTTATATTGCACCTACTTGAAGAATACTCTGGCTTCAGAATAGCAGAAAGCTAGGAGATGAGTGCAAACGGTTCCCTGTTTTCTCCACCTTGCCATTTTGGAGTACTGGATTGCCATGGGGCCCTTTTGAAGAGAAGGCTTCTGCCCCTTTCTGTTTCTGTACTTGTTCCTTTGTCCTTCCTTGGTTTGGTGGGTTTTAATTTTCTTTCACCTATAATGCAGAGAGCAGCTTTCTCTAAGACTTATGGGTTGTGTAAAGTGAAGGGGGGGAAAAAACCCAAAAACCATCTTGTAGAAGAAAGAGGGAGGATAAATGGATGGATTAAATTATTGAAATGTAGTCCACCTTAAATACGATAAACGTGTGTCAGTGGTTTACTGATTCCTGTTGTTATTAGAAGATATTTAGTAAATAATATCCTCAGTGTAACCCCATTTTAATGAGTCTTTTTCCTAGAGGATAGTATAAAGGAATAGTTTCCTTCTAAAAGACCATATTGTTGAATATATTTAATGATATTAGACAATAGCATATAACTTTTTGAATTAGTCAGAATAAAGACCCAGTGAATTTCTTTACATCTCTATTCTAGGATCACTAAGCAACCAAGGACAAATGGCTTTGTATGGCTGGTATATTGTACTGCTCTTAAAAGCTTTTTAAAAGAACATTAGTTCTTTGGCACAGGAATAAATGGATTGTAAGCATATTACAGCTCCTCTTGAATCATTGCTGGGGTTTGGCACATGATCTCCTCAGGCCAGTGCAGGTGCATGGCTGTGGCTTCCCCATTTTTAAATTTATCTCTTAAATTTCATAACTATCACAATTGTGATGCATCGTGTTGGTGTTGTTCTTTTGTGTTTTTTTGTTGTGTTATTTATTTTTCATAAACTACAGTCAGAGTGACATAGAGGCCTATAGCACATTGATATTGTGCACTATCATTGCTGCATCTTCAGGCACATGTAAGCAGCTTGATAATTATAATCACAGACTAATTTAATCTGCAAGCATTCACAATCATATGGAGTAATGATAATGCATGTGTTAGTCTTAAATTCTGTTTATAATTTCAACCATTGCTACTCTCTGACTGATTTACATCAGTTATCAGAAACTGTACTTTTTAATGTTGGTGTTTTATCCACATCTTGTGCTTGTGTTGCTTTCCTGGAAGAAGATGTAATGATGTAACTTGCTATTTAAATTTCAAAGGCAATGCCATCTCAGTGCAGCATAGACTAAAGGTGCTGAGATGCTGCTACATGTAGCAGAGGACTTCATTGTTATGAGGACTTCCCTTGGATTCCGTAAGGGGAAATCATGCTTGTCTAATTTAATAACCTTTTATGAGGATATCAGTAGATGGCTAGATGAGGGTAGTGCAGTGGATGTGATATACCTTGACTTCAGCAAGGCTTTTGATACTGTATCCCATGGGATCCTC